>JAPDSC010156144.1:144880-179322 GCA_026290005.1 Latrodectus geometricus
ACCATGTAAATTGCTTACTTCTCGGGAAGTTAAGCTGCTTGTCTACACAAAACTTTTCTGGGTCTTTAAACACCAAAACCAATTCATATTCTTCCAAAGTGTTCGATTCGATTTTTAATTTTTCATTGAAATAACTGCATACGAAATCGTTTCAGGCAAATACTGATTTCTTATCACAATTCAAAATTTTTCCAGAATTTCAGTAGATAACTTTAAAAATCAGAAAATTATCTGGATTGTAAAAATAATACTTATGTAGAATTGAAGATTGATAAAGATATGTCCAATTCTCTTATATAGAGGATATAGAGGATACAGAAGGTGATATAGGCAATTTTTCACCCTCTATGTCATCAAACATCCTCACCTTTATAATTAAGTCTAATAATTTTTCTTATGTCTTATTGCTTTGAGCAATTTGGTTTTATTTGTTAAATAAAGTCAATTCCTGTACTTAATTTAAGAACTCTCCCAAATCTCCTTTAATGTCAATGAATTATTAATGAGGTTTATTAATTATCTACCTTTTCTGAATCACTCAGATTGCATTCCATTAATGTGCGCAGAATACATTTATGAATGGTAAAATACCAGGAGTGTTTTGTTACTATTCAGATGTATTTATTATAACAATTTGATAATTAAATTTGAAAATGAATAGTTTTGTTTATTACAAATCTTTTTAGTCAGAACTAAACTTTCTATAATGTCTTACTCTAAAGCTATTCCCAATGCTAATAATATTTCTATACACACCATCATCTACCTGTTTTTCCCCGAATATTCTTCTGATACTGTAACTGATTGTATGTCACCCAAACATTCCGATTAAGCTATGCAAGTTCGATTAGTACCTCAAGCTGGTTCGTTGTGATGGTTCTTATTTGTCTCTTTCTCACTCAACAATCATCTCTTAAACACGAGAACTAATTATACCGGAATCTAAAATTTAAAGTGGATTCTGAACAATTACAAAAATTGAATCTCGAGGTGAGTATTGAATGCGCAGCTACTGAACCGAAGGCCAAACACGAAACTCTTTATTGTAGTGGTTCAGAAAACGCATTAAGTAGTCCAGGTTTAATTAGATTCATTTCGCTTAGAAAATGTGCTTGTAGAAACAGAAAGAAACCAAACCAATCCATTCGTAATCTTCAAAGAAATATACGAATAACCAGAGTGAGAATTTTTCAAAAACGTTGTGTAAAACGTATCAGAAAATTTAGGAATCATTTAATGTTACTAAAATTACGCTTTACTATAAGGATCAGTTTAGATATCAATCAAAACGAGGGAACTATTAAATATAATTATTTCATCTGTAAAAAAAAGACTGAGATGAATCAGCATAATATTTGAAATTATTACACAAAATGATTATTTTTATTCAATAACAATTATATATGATTAATGTATAGATTTTTTAAGCTAAAGAAAGAGGAGGGGACATAATTCTTAAAATATATTATTGATTCATATCTAATAGTTAATGTCTCATAACTAAACTATGATTAGCAATTGGAGTTAAGGTCTGTTGATGGACTCAGTTGTTAACTGGTTTAATTTCTATTTTAATGTTGGATATACAGTGATTTGGAATATACTTTAGAACATGTGCCTGCATTAAGTTAGCCCTTTTATGCATAAAGTGACTTTAAAATAATAAAAAAACTATAAAGATTAATATTTTACGAGACAGTTGCTGAACAAAATCCGAATTTTTAAATAATAGTATCCACTAAACACAATAAAAAGAAAATCGTAACCTAGTAATAAAATGTTCTTTGAAGTGGAGTGGCCAGAGTTCAACCTCAATCACATTTTAACGTTGGGAAATAAACATGTGTTTCCCCTTTCTGCACGTGCTTGTTTTTATGATTGTTTGAAATATTTCCTGGTTTCCTCCCTTGCGCTACATGAGTATGGCCTACTATTTTTGAAAATTATGCTTTGAAAGCATCATATGGAGGATGCTCTAATGATATTTACAGAACCTATTAGCTATTAAGCTCCTATCAAGGGATGGTATCATAAACATAATAACGTTAATTTTTACCTTTTAAATATTTGTTCACTGTAAAAGAATATTAATTATATCAAAATTTTTCAAAATATTTAAAATCTTTGCTCATTGATTTAAAAAAATTTATTAATTAAAATGTATAAAGTTGTACTGATTTAAGAAAAAGGCATTTCAAAAATGAGAAATATTCGATTAAAGAAAAAGTAAATTAGATTTGAAAATTTTGAAAAATAAAAATAAAATAACGCTGCCAATCATTGTTATTAAATCATACAGAATTTACTAAAAATATTAAATGTTTGGCACAACAAAACTGTAAGCTATCAGCATGTTGTTTTTCCGGTAGAGTATGTTCTTTTAATTTTTTTTTATCTTTTTAGATCTACCTAATAATTTTTATCATCTTCATGATCTATTAATTCAATTATTATATTTACTGTGTGTGTGTTATAAATTTAACTCATTCATGCACAGTCAATAGATTACTGAATTTCTATAAATTAATTACGATTGTAAACCTATTAATGATTCAATCACATTTAGAAAAAGAATAAAAAAATTTTTATTTTTTAATATTTCTCAAAGCTGCAAAAATTTTAACTGCCAAAATATCTTCTCCATTTCATTTCTCATCTTCAATCGAGTCCTTTTCAATTCCTAACTTCCTGACGACGAATGTCAGAATGTCCACCCCTCTTTAAACTACCCTCTGTCTATTCATCTACGTAATGATCTAGTTACACTGATAACGTCTGAAAGCCAAATCATTGATCGCCAATCCCGGGGAAGGTCGCGAGGAAAGGGTCGCAAAAATTTGCGATCTTTTTCGTTTCAGCCGCACAAGAAAGGCAAAAAAGTGTCTTGATGTATGGTTGGAATTGATCAGAATCGTTTGCTTCCCAGACGACAGCTATTTTGCATGGTGTGTCGAATGCCTAAGTAGACCACCCCCAAGAAAACGGAGACTGGGTCTGGACCGGGGCCAAAGCTGATGACAAGTTGGAGTTTCCCCTCTTTTTCCCTCAAATGATTTCCTCTTTTCCCTTTTTGCAAAGAGTGGTGATAAGAAGAACATTGAGACCTTTAGGGATGACAATGAGAGTTTATGTTGGGCACTTTTACGGGTTATTGTCTGTGCACATGTATTATAAATGTGCTGAGTATGATAGATCCCAGAGGAATATGCATTTGAATGAAGCGCTGCCTGTTATAGAAAATGTAGGAAAATTTCTCAGACATGAAAGGGATTTTTCAGGACATTTCTGTAAGTAAATCAACTGTAAACGAGATTTAAAATGTTGGTAGAAGTTTGAAAACTAACTTTTTTCGTTTACATAGATTTATTCTGCATAATCATCTAAGTTTGCTTACATAACTTTTTGTGTCACCAATTTTTCAAATTTTAGATAAAAAAAAAATATGGGAAACATACTGATTTTCTTTATGAAAACATTCTGAATTTGGCGAGTATAATAATTTTTATTTTTTAAATTCAAAGCGTGTTAGAAAAGACATCATTCTTATACCCTAAAAGAAAATTTAATATCTGGCTCACAGTCGGAAATTGTTCTGCTGAGAAATTTTATTAGTATTTTAATTATTAAATACAACCAATATCAATTATTAATAAATAATTCATATCAGTTGTATACCATTTTCTTTAATATAAGATGTGTTTATATTAAATATCTAAATGATTCAAAATTGATTATACGATAAAAAATAGTTTTACATGCCTATACTTATGTTCTTACGTTTTACTTCAGGCTCATGTTGGAGAGAGGCACGAGACAGTATTTAAAATTAAGGAGCACCCTATGCTGTACTCCATTCCATTGACTGTAAGCAACAGTGAAGTGTGCATCCTAGTGTCTCTTCCATTATGCTTCCCAAAACCTGGAAAATTTAAAACATATCAAAAAATTTCAATTGATGCTTTTCGTACAATTTCCCAAATAATATCGCTAATTTGATATGATAAACTCTATTAGTTCATTTTTTTAAGTACTATCAACTAATAATCATGCGTTAAACTAAAAGATCATAATTCGCACTAAGGTAATGAAAACACAGGCTAGTCATTAGAAATTTGAAAAAGTAAAAAAAAATTTGAAAAGCTTTCAAAGTTGTATATTATTTATAATGACCTACTGTTTTGTTTTTCAGCAACTTTATTAATCCTGTTAAGGCTTACAAAACATTTGTCTTGGTCTTTTGGTGATTAGAAAAGTGTAATTTGGTCAACTAAAGCAGAAATTTTAGCAGTTACAAATTGTAAGCACATTTCTAGTCATAATCATTCTATAAAATCATTGACAAACTAATTTTTGAATTTGGCTTGTAGTTGAACACATAATAGTCAAATATATCGATGAAATAATATAAGAAAAATCAGTCTAAAACGATATTTAAATGAACTGAGATGTTTGGTTTTTCTCTTTATCAAAAAATCTAAATAATGATAATCATGAATACAAACCATTAACTTTTAAACTTTATAATTCAATGATGTTACATCAGTAGGTTATAATAATATACTTATATAATAAATAATTCAAAGAAATCCATCTATATATTTGTATGCCAAGTTCACGATGGCTTATGGTAAAACTTTGACTTTAGAGTATAAGGTCCAGGATTCATTCCCCAGATACTTTTGAACAGCAACAGAAAGCTGAGTATTATATTTCTGTTTCTTGTGTGCACATCTGACGAGGAACTTACTTGGAAATTTTTTGACTATCACTCCTTGTGACATATAAAAAATGACCTTTTACCCATGAAAACTGAAGACCTGTTAAATTTAAGAGTTGTAAGCACAAGTCTTTTTCAAATATTTTCTTTCATTATATGAGAGAAAAGGAATTAATATGTTATGGCAAATGAAATCTTATTTTTTCCACATGTTAATATTCGATAGAGCAACTGAAGCAACATAAGCTGAAATTATTCTTTCATGTATATCTTGAATTTTGAGATGCCACATCTTAAGAAACTGAAAAATGTTAACAATGTTGTTTTTCCATGACTGGCATTATTTAGTATCTTTGAATATAATACACCATGTTTTAATGCTATTCAAAAGAAAAATTTGTTAAGCAAATTAAGTACTTGAAGGCTTGAAGTTGACTAAAAGGAGCATTTGAAGTTTCTTTAGAGATTAGTCGTTACGATGCATTAAGACTAGTAATATCGTTTAACATGGCCTATAGCTTAAGACTGCACTAGATATCCTTTTTAAAAGATTATATGTGCCATCAAGGATACAGTTTATTAATATGATAGAGGCATATTATCGTGCGTCACACATGATCAGAATTGGTTCGTTAAGCATGTAATTAATATCTCTCAATTTATACCAATATGGAATCATTTAACTTTACTTATTTGTCATTTGCTGATCAATTCTTTGATTTTTAAAAAAGGATCGTTTTGAATATGTGAAATCCTTTTGGAATTTTGGGTATTTAGACAAGTTACAATTATGTACAATCATGCACATTCCTTGTTGTTATAATCTTGCAGATATGCTACTCGTAAAAGTTGATATTATTCATCTTTTAATATGATTATATAACATCACTACATAGGCACAAACACACTATTCACTGGATATTTTATTTACATCTTCAACCAAACGTAATTTATCTGTTTAACAATTAGCAAATAAAACTTCTTTTTAATTATTCAGATGTCAATCTGTTGTCAAATTAATAAACAGACTCATTTATGAATTTCAACTCATAACACCAATATTTATTGCATTGTCATAACCTATGTGTTTGTATTAATTACATCAGCAGTTTAACTAGAGCCAATTCATTATATGGTTGACATTATAAGGTAATGTCAACTCATTGAATTGGCATTACCTTTTGATAATATTTTCAATAAGGTCTTATTTGCTGTGAAAACACATAATATTGGTTTGTAGTAGTCACTCTATTCTATGCATAAAGGGATAATTTAATTAAAGTCACTGGAGATTTTGAACTACTGCAAGATTCCAACCTCTAGATAGGAATCGAGACTACGAATGTTTGAGCTAAAGGAAAGATTGGTAACCAATCTGTTATCAGCTGTTTTAAAATATATAATGAACAGTAAATAAATAAAACATTTTCTATATTTTGGGCTTATGATATGCATGTAGACTAATTAATAGTTTCATATTACATGGATATTATTTCTTAAACTGATAAACCAATTTTATTTTAGAAACCCTACAATTTCAGAGGAGATTCTTTCAATGATTCTTTGCAACAGACACATCATAAATTGAAATGAATTAAATAGAAATATATTTTTATCAAAAATAAAAGTATCCAATAATTTTTTATATCTTTTATAATTTTTATATAGAAAAGCTGAGTTAGACATTTTAAATTTAAATTTTAGTCAACTAGTACTCACTAACGAGACTGGAATAATCTGGTTATTTATTAGCAAAAGAACAAAACTAGTTTAAATAGCAAAATTATTTTTAGTCGCAGTGGTGAGTTAAGCAGACCGAAATTAATGGATGAAATGTAAAATGTTTCCTTCTTCATATAGCTTTATTGCACAAAGAATAAATTTGAGTTATTAAAGAATAGTAAAGTAATACAAGTGAAGTTAGACTCACATTGTAAACTGAATAATGCATCAATGTAATAAAATTCTACACAAGAGGATATTTTTCTTTGTAAATTTTTCTTGCATGAATGATGAACGGTCACTTTCTCTTAATTTTTTTCAAGAGAAGACAGAAAACCAGAAGTTTTTAACTATAATAAAATATTGCAGTCTTAAAATTTGAATTACGTGCTTCAAATAAAAATTTTCAATGAATAAAAATACTTTATGTTAAAAAATGTATTTCATTTCTAAAATATGCTTTTATGATATTTACATTTTTTGCATGTAATTTATTTTTTAAATGCCTGAATTCTATATAAAAGTTATTTCAGTACAATGAAAGAATGTAACAAAATATAATAATCTGAATAATATTATTTCGATGAAGAAATTTAAGTTCTCAAAAAAAAAATGCCAAATTAGCTAGATATATTTCTAATATTTAAACATTTTATTTGAACAAGGAATAAAGCTCAAGTGTAGCGTTTTTTAGTGGTAATATGTACATTCTCATTTAAAAAAATTCCAATGAATATTTATTTAAATAAAAAATAAGTTATTGAGATGCATAGTTAGAATTTTTAATTTATTCTTAGAGAGTATAATTTTATTTCTAGCTCTTATTCCTTTTAAGTTAGCCCATATGTGCTCAATGGTTTCATGACGTAAAACTCATAAAGTATTTTTATTTTCTTATTTATAGCTTATTTCAGTTTGGAAAGAAATCAAAATATCGATTTCCAGGAAAATCTTTTTGGTTTCCCTCGCTTTTCGATTATATCTGATGTAATCAAATAACCAGGTAATAAATGTTTCCAAAAAAATAAATAATCTTTACCAATTGTATGATTTTTGGATTTGATAAGCCAAGAGTGATAGGCCTCATACCATCTAAGATATTCGTCGAACAGAATTTGGTATAACCTAGCACACCTAGGAATGGAAACAAGAAGCTACATTTTTAATTAATAATCAAAATTAATGAGCACTATCACTGAAGAGATTTTTCTGGTATTTCTTAGAGGAGTCAATGATACTGCTGAGATTAGGAGCCAAAATATTAAGTAAACATAAACATGAAATAGATATCATTGTAAGAACTACAAAAAATACATATTAGAAAACATTTTTCATAAAATCATTGATAATAACTACTTATAAAAAGCAATTTTGGATTTTGAAAAAGATCAAAATGCTCAGAGTAGTACCTTAACCAAAGTCCAAAAGAACATTTTTGCTAATAGATTAAAATTTATGTTGGGTAATGGAAATCTAATTAAAAAAAAAGAGGTTTCAAGAAAGAATGAAAAAATATCTATCTCGAATATATCCAGAAGTTAAATCAATGCATCATGCGAAGATTACTTCTAAAGATTATACAAACTTCAAACAGTAAAAAGTACGAACATTTGTGTATAAGAGTATATAATCTCAATAATTTTAAACATATTAGTGATTAAAATGTAACTTTAATCCTATTCATTAAACTTCATATTATTTTCTATCCTACATTTGCGTAAGATATTTTGGGTCATAATTTTGAAGAGTTTGCAAACATATATTTAAAAAAAATATTCCTTGTAAAACAGTGATAAAAACTGTATTCCCTTAAACTTAATTACGGTACAAAAACTTGTTTGATTAATTTTTTTTTATTCGATAGATAAAAATTTACAGAAACTTTAAAATAAGTAATCGACTTGAAATTCTTACATGGTTTATTAAAAATATTATGATGCATAAAATTAAGAAATATACTGTAAATAGTGACTGCAATATGACAATTAATAGCAATCGATAATATACATGAAATTTTACATTTGTTAATAATTATTTACTTCAGCTACAAATATTCGATATTACGTATTTTTCTATCAATTATACTCAAAAATAAATATTTATTGTGGCTTCCTAAACATTAATAATTTAAAAATATTTTTTACCAATTCATTAGTTTTTATTTTTTTTTGGGGAAGGATACGTTCTGATACCCTATTAATAGTATCCTACTCCCTTGGGAGATAAAGAAAGCAATTATACTTCTATTTAAACTTGGTTGTGGATTTATTTCAAATGTTTGGAATAGTTTTATTGCATTTAAACTAAATGGCGGTTTGCCAACCTGATGTTCTTAATCGATTGCTTGTATTAATAAAATGTAATCCCATTACTTTAATATCTAGTGTAGCTATTATAATAACGCGTTAATTGATTAAATTATGTCCTTCGTTATTGGGAAAAAGTGTGTAATATTTGTTCTACTGGAGATTTGCATTAAGGCTGATCGCCAATTGAAATTTTGCCAAGCCAAATAAGCGCTCACTGGGATATAAAATTGTAATCGGCAATATACCACCCACTACGTTATTTCTAGACACTCGCATGAGTTAACTAGAAAGTTTCATATCATTTGCATAATGATAGACTCTTTGGGAGAGAATTAATACGAATAAACAACAATGAGAATTTATCATTTCGGCTATTGAAAGTAGCATTTTTATATAAAAAAAAACACTTTTGTGCAGAATTATATTGTGGATTAGAATTGCGCAGGAAGTATATGGAATATGCGCTGAGTAATATGCTATAATAATTATGTTAGTTTTATTTTTTGATACATATATATATTTTAATAGATTTTTTGATATTTATTTAATGTTGGTGTTTTAAAAATAGGAAATTAACTATATTAAGGAAATATAGGAAAATTAACTGACTTGTGCAATATTACTTACAAAATTAACTAAAATGTAATTAACTATTTTCATGTTAAGCTATCAAAATCCTTCGGAATAAAAAAGTTGAATTATGTGAGAGGATATATAACTATAAAAATATAAACTCTCACTAAGAGTGTTTGTAAAAGTATTAAATCTAAAACGAAGATAACTTGTTGCTTACATCTTCGATGCTAAAATTGTTTTCATTTAACTCCTGCTAAACTTTCAATTAAATATTCCAGACTCCAAAAATTATTTATCCGTCAAAGGGAACTGCAATCCGTCAAAGAAAATTGACTTGCATTTCAAATTTCAAAATAAAATTATTTGTTTGAAACAAGCGTGCCAAAACCAATTTGAGAAATTCGAGAAACTGACATCACGTGATCAGCTAAATGAACAAAACCCTGGAAAAAAAACAGTTCTCCAATACAGATTTTCATGATATGTTCCTATTCTTGAAGGTAAAAACAATATAATTTCAAATCAATAGGACCAATCATCGCACTAAATCGAAATAAGTGATTGCTTGCTCCCTAATGCATTAATACAGCACGCGCGCGCAACACATGGAAGTGATAATCTAATATTAATGAAACCTCAAGATTAAGACTATTGTTTCCATTAAAATTACTTCAATAAGATTTAGAAATTTAAAGTTTTTCAAATGATAGAAATAGAATGATTGTAATGTCATCACTAAAGCTCTAACACATTTATGTGCACATTACCAAATTAATTTGCAGATAATTGAATGTAATCTGCAGCATTATTCCAAGCGATCCTGTCCTGTTAAAATGTTAAAACAAGAGCTTTCTCTACTTTTCCTATATCTAGTATAAATATAAATGTCTTCTAAAAAATTTCAAAAATTGAATTGTTAATAAGTTGAATTTATCTCAGTTAATAATTTGATTTTTTTTTAGGCTGATAATACAAAATTAAGAGGTTGTTGACTGCATTTAGATGCTTTGTTTGATGGAAATTAGTTGCAATAAGAATGTAAACAGAATTAGTAAAATGAGAGTATGAAAAAAAATATATTAAAAGGATCAAATCACTATCACTCATAAGCAAATCACAATTATAATAAAAATATCTTTAATTTTGATGTCAACATTCAAAACATCCAACTAATAATCCAGATAATTTATGTAGTTCAAGAATAAAAGGTGAAAAAAATTCTTATATCTAAATATATATACTTCATTCATATCTTGTTATTATGACTCCATTTTAGAAATATCATGATTTACATAACTAATTCCATATTACTCATCAGAAAATCTTAAACTCCCTTCTAGATTATAAAATAACGTTCTTTATATCTTAGCTTTGTTCTTTTAGAATCATTGTTCTATATCTATTATTGAAATAATTAGTCATGAAATTATCTATACAAATAAGATCCTGTTTGTCCTGAAGTTTTTCCCCGAATTGAATTGAGAACTGCTATAAGGAAAGGAATGAGGCCTGTATCACGATGTCTGATTAAAGTGGTTACATTTAAATTAAAAAAATGATTAACGTTCACTTGAATTTCTGCAAAGTTGTTCATGCCATGATGTAATAGTCCATTCAGGAACTCTTCTCGCTTCAAGAAAGAGATGAATATGTTTCTTTGTCTCCTTTTTTAAAAATGTGATCTAAATAACTGTTGAGAGTAAAGAAAAAATACGGCATTGGTTTCCTGCTTCTTTCCGCTATCCCATGGTGTAACTTTCTTTAAAAAAAACAATATTTACTTTTGTTTAAAAACTATTGTCTTCATTTTCTATTGCTAGTGTGATTTTCCCTTACCAGTACGTAACTAATCGGAATTTATTGGCATTCGGCTGAAAATAATCCGGATTTGAATAACTTCATAACTAAAGGCAAATTTCAAGCATTTATGTCCCATTTGATTTTATACAGCTTATCTATATCTAATATTTTATGACTTTATTTTATGATGCAAATTATCATCACACACACACAAACGGTGTTAATAAAATTATTTTTTAATATGTACACTTTTATGTATTAAGCTGTAAAACTTCGTGTTTTCAAGTTTAATCTGAAACTTTAAGCAGAAGTGATTTTTTGCAAATTCCTTGGGTTTTTGTTTATTTCGGTAATTCATGAAAATATCGACTTAAGAGAATTCTTTTTTTGTCTTCTTTGCATGAAATTTCCTGTTTGATTTTTCAATTCATCTAGATAACAAAATGAAATATGCTATATAATGCATACTCTTTTTTGTTAAATTCTTTAACTTAAATCCCATGCTTTAAATATGCCAAAAATTCAAATAGAAGATTGTTTTAAGCCAAAATATTTTTGCTTATAGAATATATAAATGAAAAGGCGAATTTTTTTTTTAAAAAAAAGAAAGTTATCCCCCCACCCCACCCCACCGAAAAAAAGAGTATTTCTAAAACCTGGTTATGCCCCTTCCTCTGGTAAACTCTAAACTAAGGAAGCACGAGGTAAATCAGGTATCCTTTTTAAATCATTGAACCAAACAAAAAAATTTAAATACTACATAATGAAGTGAATACATTTAGCTTGTATAGGTTATGTATTGCGTAACATTTGAAATTCGTTATATTTATAATTTGTGATTAATTTAATATTCATAATTATTCAAGAACTTTCAAATATTACTATCAGATTTATGTCCATGAAGAAAATAACATTCTCAAGTTAAATAAATTCAATTTTTGTTAAAAATAATTTTTTCCAAGGGGTTTGCATGCGTGCATTCCTTTCTTTCTGCTTATTGCCTTGTCCATGTACCATATAAATATTATCTTCCAAACTTAACGATTCCTTAGAAATTTAACACTTAGACACCTAACAGCCTAAGACTACTGGAAGGTATTTTAATGTACACCACTTAAAATTGCTTTCTGAGATGACTGTTCAGAGATAATGGGCCGTATAAATATTTTGTAAGAAAGGAAGCCCTGAAAACACCACAGTAACCACCTCGACATTCATTCAGAACGCTAAAAATCAACGTTCATTTCCCTTCGTTTAATAATGGCCGGGATCAAGCCTAGATCCTTAAGAAATTATTTTTTGTACATATTTATATATTTCATAATTATCATTTTATTCTTGCTTAAACTGTTTTTCTTCTTTTTGAAACTTCGTTTGCATTTCCTTATTACATAACTATATCTGTAGAAGGAATTTGATCCACAAATTGAAAAACATTATCCAATAAGATTAAATAAAAATTCAAGAATTACACAAAAAATACCAATTACATTTTTAAATATTTTAATTCTTAAATTTCATTGAACAATTGTTATTTTAACGCGTTTTTTTGTATCGAAAAAGACAAAAAGATTGGAAAACTGCTTTAAAGGATAATAAAAAGTATTGTTTTTCCTTCCAACAATAGCTTCAAAAAAATACATTTTATCTGGAAACCCCGTCAATCGTAGATCTCAACATTGGATAGAAAACTCCAATGCACACACATTAAATCGAGTGTGTGTGCCTTCCTAACTGCTCAGAAGCGCTAACGTCTTCCTCTGCCCTGTGGCAAAGCAGTATAGATTAAAATTTTGACTTTACTCTTCGTAGGAAAATTCTTCCTTCGTCTTCATTGGAAGGTATATAAAAGTCGAGTGATGAAAACAGTGCCCGTTCTGTCTCACTCAAATCCGTATTTCAAACAAAAGAGGCTCCACTCTCTTGCAGCTACTTATAAAAGGGGCTGTGTCCTTATTGCAGAAGCGCAATTTCCTGTTCAGCTAAAAACTAATTTCATGCAGTATAAATTAAAAAACGGCAGCATGTTTTTTCTCAGTTAGTCCCCATTTCATATTAAGTCGTCCTCGGTTCTAGAATGCAGCAACAAATTCATATTAAATGGGTAGTCCTGAACAAAAATAGCCGTCAAATATTTGGACATGAAATTAATTAGCACAGTTTTGGGTTCAGTTAAAACATCTTCATGTCATACAAATTCTCAAAAATTAAAAAATCAATTAACTGATTGTTTTTGATGAACATTATGTTTTGTCATTTATATACAACATAAAAATAGGTATATAATAATTCACAAAAAATAGTCACTATGTTTCCAACAAAATGTACAACTGCAACATAATTTTTATGCAGTTTAAAATGAATTGCGTGATATGCAAATTTAAAGAAAAAAAAATCTTTACACATGCAAACAAACTCTACGGATGATTAATGGTTGGTTGGTTGGATTTTGTGGCGCAAGGTCCAAAAAGGACAAGCTGCGCCAACGGATGATTAATGATCTCCAAAGCAACAATAACATCATATCGCATGATATTTATAATATTTCACCCAGATCAAGCACAATTCATCAGCAATGAGTTATTGGGCCAGAATGCTTCTCTTTACTTAGCCCTGAATTGGATTCTGGCATTAAGACAGAAGTAATCGGGTGAGAGTCTTCGTAGTATAGAGGTAGCTACCAAGCAGAAGAGCCCCCAGTTCATGGTCTGCCACCTCTGGAGGTTCTATTTCACATGGAGGACATTGCTACTATGACATACGTTCTCCATTCGCCATTAGCGAAAGCAAGGGATCTTTGGTTTGGTCGGTATTCGAATTTATTACCATCAGATAACGAGGACGAACGCCTAGCAAGGGTCACCTGGCCCTCAACAGCAACGAGTACTAGCGTGGATCTTATTCATTTGGGCTACTATACATCCAGTTACAGGTGTATAGTAAGCAAACGGGCAATTATAAACATAGTCAGGTATACACTGAGTGCATAATAGACTCAGAACATTCTTAGTAGCTCTATTGCACTATTAAAAAAACCTTGGAAACAAGTTTTCTACGGCCGCCTTCCCTGTCTAGTGGTTCGTACCTAACTTCGGATGGGGAGGACCTGAGTTCGAATCCCGGCTCTCGGGTATGGATGTACTATCTCTTTCTCTGTGCTTCTTGATGGTGCTTCCTCAGATGATGGATGAATGTGGCCCGCCCTATAAACGGGTTTGTGGTGGTGTGACGTGGATAATACTACTCTCCTCCTTAACTTGGTTTACAGGTCAGGTATATCTGATACCAGGTAATGATAAATGAGTAGCATTTTCCGGCCTTGTTGTGGCAAACGATTAATCACCCAAGTGCCCGTCATTAGACAACAAAAAAAGTTTTCTGCGATTTTCGCTTATTACAATTTTGCATTAAAATGTTTTTATACAAAATCAACAATTTAAGTTTCCGGTAATTTATTACACAATCTCACTGATTTAGGCTTGCCTCATTAACACTTGAATTTTGATGTTAGTTATTCATAAAATGAGCAAATTAATTATTCTTTAAAAAGCTTACAATAAGTTCCTATATCATGATTAGAAATTATTATCTAAATAATAATACCAATTCATAAATTAAACATTTTGGCTATTCCATGATACTGTAAAAAATAGTGCCACACAGATATCATTAACAATATCAAAATAAACTTTATCATATCTTGATTAATCAACATTTCCCATGTGGTGACTTTAGTTCATAATTTTAAACACTTTTTGTCTTTGTTACACTACATTAAAAAATAAAATGTTATTAAAATGTCAATAGTAATAAAAAATTGTTGTCATTAGTACTTTTCAATCAATTTTAATCAAGTAGATCCAAACCATTTAACATTTTGCCTCACCGACTTCAAACCGTAGATTTAAATGAAAGCGCAACAATAATTGAAACACAAGAAGGTCATCTTTCCTTGATCTTTAGTATTATCTTCTTCGGATGGGGAATGTCAAACGAAAAGGAGAGAATTTGCATTTGGAATGAGTTAGTTATGCAAGGAATAAGGAGTGAAGGAACTACCAGGACATAAAAAGATAATAGATCCCCCTTCCGCTTAAAGAACGAAAACAAAACTGGAAAAAGAGGGGAGGAAAGGGAATTCCCCTCCCATAAAAATTCCCCGTCATTTCCTCCAGATTTGAAACCAACGCATCTCATTAAGAATCACTCCATCAAAATATTATCCAATCACTGGCCTGGAAAAATTATTCATTGTTAGGAAGCCGTTCGCTCGAAAGCTGAAATCTTGCATTCTTTCCGCAGAAAATTGGAACACCCATGGTTGCTTAGACATCTCTGGCTAGGAAATGCAATTGGATAGAGTCACATGAATTTCCTTTAAATAAAGTGTTTGACTTTGTTTTATCGCTATTTAGGAGTTTTATAGTATAATAGCTTCGGTTACCAATATATATTTCATTTATTTAAGATAATTTTTTGCATTTAATTATTAATTTTTTAACCGGGGTGCTTGAAACAATAATAACAATTGTTCAGTGTTCAATCATAATTTATAGTTGAATTCGAGACAGTGGTACCCTGGTTAGTTAAGATGTTCGTTCTTCTTATCAGAGGGAAGTGAGTTCGAATCCTTACCCAATCGGAGATCCATCGTGTTTACTAGTCATGGCTGGGGCACGTTATAAATATTGTGGTCGCAATGTCCTCAACGTGGAATGATACTTCTGAAGCTGGGAGGACAAGTCTGGAGGTCTTCTGCTAGGTCCCTATTTCTAAATTACAAAAATCCACATTCGAGGATATGATGGCACATTCATTGAGTGACTTACTGTATAAGGTATCATCACTTCCGGCCATTGTAGTGCTGAAAGGTGAAGATTTTAATAGCTCGGATCAATAGTTGAGTTTCTATAACAAAAATTTTTTCCTTAGTTTTTCAAACTTTTTTGTCAACTTTCCAATTTCCTGTAAGGTGACGACAAAATTATAAAAATTTGAAAGAAAATTACAGTGTATTAATTTTTACTTCCGCATATTAACTGGATGAACCAACATTTACTTAAATTGTAAATACTTTTAAAATTTGGGAGTTTTTGTTTTTACTTAACTACTAAAAAGAGAGGGAAAACTTTATTAAAACCAAGAATACTTTTAATAAAAGTTTGAAGGAAATTTAGTTCTTATATAACATTTAATATTGTGTAATAGTAATACTGCACTTTCCTTTTGGATTTGTGCCTTCTTTTTTTTATTTTCAATTATTATCAAACTACTGAAGACGAATGCTGCATTTTTTTAAGCCATTCTCTTGTTGGGATTCTCAGGATTTTCTTGCACAATATCCCCTTATAAATATTACTCATTATACATGAAATACTTTACTGCAAGAAGAGAAAGGCATAGATCTTTAAATGGTTGTTAAATATTAAATTAACTGCATGATATCAACCGCATGAATTCTCTTCATAGACTAATTATGTTAATACATTAACTGCATGAGTAAAATTCATTTAGAACAATTAAAATGTGTACCAAGAAAATTTGAAAAATTTCAATTAGTTTAAATTCGAGGCTCAGTTGATTGAAATTTAGCATTTGAAGTCAACAATTTAATAGCCTTAGTTGTTGAGGCACACTTTAATTCCCACTTCTGTAAAACTTTTTCTTGAAAGGCATTTCCTACATAAACAAAGTGCATGGAGAAGGAGAACGTGCAACATTCATCTCTTATTATTAAACAGTGGTTGGATAAAATTAAGGAACTTTCATTCCTGCCATTAGGAAATGGTGTGAGTGTACAAATATCAATGTAAAGTAGAATGCTAGATGATCACATCATCGGGGAATAACATATTTTTATCAACATTTAACAATACAATGAATGTGAGCTCGGTAATAGATAGGGAAACTTCCTTTGGAGGGAATATAAATGGATAATTCTCAGCGGATAGTGAAGCATGTTTAATGCGTTGGTGTTCTGCTGTGACAAGTACTGATACAAAAATACTGAAGTTATTGAATAACTTGTGAAGTTTCTTAAAACGATTAAACCCAAGATGCAAACATGTTCTACAAACGAAAATCCTAGTGACCTAACAATGATAGACCACATAAGAACAATATCAATAAAAATAGCTATGACACACATGTCTTAAGGTACGTAACAGAACGCTTATGCGATAAAAAAAATAGATCATGATAGACCTTATACTGTAGTCCAAAATTTCTACAAAATGTCGTAGCAATATGTATAAGAGGTGATAACACTTTGCAAAGTTTCTACAAATAACGAAATCCTTGGAGACTTCCTACTGTTTGGAAACATTGATGGATGTGGTGTTCTCAGTAACAGATATCAGATTCGATTAAGGCTTGCATATCAAACATCAGCAACGAACTTAACCCTTCTTTGCATAATGATGGAAATTTAAATCATAACCTATAATGCCCAAAAATTATATAAAAGAGCAAGTTCACTTTAAGTTGATCGTGTTTGGATACCTTTTTAATGTCCATTGCATAAAAAGAAACATTGCTGTCAAAAATAAACAAGTGTCCTTATCAGTGAAACGAGCTTAAAGTTGTCTCATTCCGCTATTTGTTGTAGTTGCAATAAACGTATGATTTCGTTTATAATTTTGTTTTATTATATTAGAGTTTCTATTGCTAAAAAATTGAAAATGAGTGGAAGAAAGGTTTGTAACACGTGTTTCTGTTATTTTCCTCTTTTATTTCTATTTAGTACTAAGCTAATAATCTATCTTTGGATGATGATGGAAATTTTTAGCATATTGTTTTTTGCTAAATTTATACTATAAATATATACTAAGATTTTTTTAACAATTTTTCCTTTAATTTTGAACATGAATTATATCAACTTGATTTATTTCCCCAATAAAGAAAAAATCATGCAAAGAAGGGTTAAAGGGAGAATCGTTATAATGATAACATTTCTCTAGCCGGATACTGTGCAATTTAAAGATAGCTGACACCTCTATTATGATTTATTGAGGGTTTCAGGAATAAATTTGTGGATTTAAAGTTTAACATCAAATAGTGTCCCTTAATAAAATTGTATTCCTAAGAGTTGATAGTGTCCAGTTTTCCATAAAGTCACCATTTCTATGGAAATCAATGGTTTCTTTGCTACATAATCTTCTGATTCATTGGTAAGTTTGAAATATCTAGTCACGATGATAACTGACTGTACAGTCTTTGTTATATTACTTGAAATGTCCTGCAAACTTTCCAGTGGTGTACTCAAGTTTTCATAACACCGTCAAAATACATGTGAATAAAGTATCTCTAGTTATTTTCATATATTCTTGTTAATTTGGTAGTAAATAAATATCCTTCTTAAAATGCTGCAGCCTTTCCTGCGGTCTTCACAAATTTTTATAAAGCCTGTGAAATAAATCTGAACTGTCGATAGTTATCTTTTTTCTTCAATTATTACAGTATCTGCAGCTTTTATGGACGAAATTCCAAATCTAAATAATTAATTCTGTGTGCACACTCTCGTGAGAAATTTCAACTACAGCTGCTTAATTAAGAATTAAACACCGTGGAACTCCAAAAAACAAACTCGCGTACTTCAACATTCTGCGAAGGGAAGGAGTATTAGCCTACTTCCCAGTACTTAGGCCTGAGTTGAGCTGTACCGGTGAAAAACTGTTGGGAGTATCTTTTTAGTTTAAAATTACGAATCAAGCAAAAGACCCTGCCTCAATTTGACATATTATTCCCACGGTTATTTTTTCACTTGAAGTAGATTGTCACTACTACCTATTTAACATTCCTCTGCAGTCTTTAAAGTAAGCGATGGGATTTCAATTAACTCAAAACTTTAACTTACTACTTTCTGAACAATGAGAACAATACTCTAACCAAGTAGGCAGCCTCAGTTCTGTGAAGTGCAGGCACCTCTTTTTCATCCTATTGGCTTTTTCTGCAGAACATATTCAACCTTTTCTAAGTTATTAATCCAATTTCTGAATGCTGTGTTTTTATGGGATATCTCCAAGATGTCTGAAGTTGTTGAAACATCAGCACTCCTTCCGCGCAGCTTCAAAATTATCTGTTTTTATAAAACATTTTTATGGCTAACGTATACTGTTGTCCGTTCTGATTTATGGTTACTAAAATAGGAAAATGTATACGTGCTCAAAATCACTTTCCCGCAGTGTTGCCGTTTTTTCATAGTAGTCAAAATCCATTTCAAAAACTTACAAGTCTAATTCAAGGCAAGTTTTAAAAGTTTACATTCAAGTAAAGGGTAACAGATAATAAATACTTTGTCACCCTATACTTGACTTTGTAGATTACTAAAGAAATTAAAATATGTATATTTTCACTAAAATGTTTTGCACGGAAAATTTCGGAATATATTTTTATTTTTATCTATATAATTATGTCTTTATGAATTTTACCTTTACTGATGAATCACAAATTTTATTATTTTTATCTAGCTAGAATCATGTTCAATAGATATATCCAAGCCTAAAAAGTTAAGAATGAGGAGCAAACAGTTTAAATTTTACTTTATCGGTCGTTCACAGCCATAACACATATTTATACAAAAGGGAGATCCTCGGACGATTTGTCATCCATAAATCATTTTCTTGCCTTTTTTCAAGTATTTAGTCACCAATAGTAACTTTTAAAAAGAAAATTTAATGTCCTTCAATGACGTGCATTATGAATTGATATAAAATAAATTTATGACTGCAGATACATACTAAGCTATACAATGAAATTTTTTTGTTTGTAAAATAAGTTGTTATGAAGTGCTTAAGATATTGGGAATAAATATTATCATTTGATAACGTGAGCTATGTCTGTAATACGTATAATTAACTTTATACATTAATTTTATGATTTCATAATGAAATAGAGCATTTATATTCAAATATTATTGTTTCCTAAGACTTCCGTAGTTTATAGTTTGTTTCCTGTAATAAAAAAACGTTATTTTCTTTCAAATAATCTTACATATTATTTATATTAATAACGCTTAAACCTTGATAAGTTGATCAAGTAATGTCTATAGTAAATGTTATTTTCTTTAATATTATATGTTTTTAAAGTTTTTTTAAAGAAATTTATAGTTTATGATATATTTGATTTCTAGAGCAACCCGTGCTTTTTTTTCTCCTTTTTTTTTTTGGACAAACTATATTATTTTAATCTTTTTTTAACTAAATTTTTATTTATATGGATACAAAATAGACAAGCTTTTTAAAGTCAATAAAATATGTCTTCTGGTTTTTCTGAAAAGGCTATAGAACTGCATAGTAATTAACTTGAAATGTAATTATGAAATATAAGTATTTTAATATTATTGTTGAGATGTAAATTTATGCTTCTTTTCTTTCAAGAAAATTTTTTCTAAAATTGGAAAACAAGTGCACAATATTTAATTTATGCTGGTCATGCCATGTGCTAAAAATCTTTTTACACCTTGGGCCTTGATGAAAATTTTATTTTCCTCTTTATCTTCATTTTATTACGTTAATTTCAATAAACAAATGCATTTTAATTAAATTAATTCAGTTTAAATTATGGAAATACATTTAAAATTTGAATAGTTACATAATATTTCACTCAAATTGTTTTAATAAAAAATTTGAACTGAAAGTTGTGATTCTTTAATGCCGTTCATGGAAGTACGATTGAAAATATAAACGATTTTTTAATATTTCACATTAATTACTTAGTTTAAATTTTGGACTATAGGTTTTAGTTCATAAAAATAGAAACGAAACGCTGAATAAATTAATATTTCAGCAAAAAATATTTTTGGTCAAAACGTTGAAATAAGGATAGTAATATTTTAATATAGTTCAATTAAATAGAATTGAAATGTATTAATAATTATGTAACATTTCACACAACTTGTTTTAATCAAAAATTTGAATTAGAGGTTGTATATAAATTCATGAAAATACAGTTGAAATGCATGGATAAATTCTTAGTACTTCACATAAATTATCTCGCTTAAAGTTTTTAATTAGGAGTCAAAGCTTATGTAACTTTTTAATGCTATTCATCCAAATTCAATGTGTCATTCATTACTAAACTTAAGATACTATTGCGAACATTACATTATCCATAGGAAGCGCTTTCTGTCTCGAAACAATTTGAAGTTTCATAAAAGTGAGAAAATAAAGCTGGCAAAGTTTTTTAATAAAATTGTTGTTTTATTAAAAAAAAATAGTAATTATTTTGCATTAAATGGGTAATAATTTATTTCCCATTTAATGATTATTTTCTAAAATAGACGATAACTATTTCTGCTTAATGTAACATATAAGCAGTTATTTTGATAATTATAAGAAAAATGAAGCAGAAAAAAATTTTATTTATACTAAAATGGTTTGTCTACATTTACGATTATGTAATTTAAAAAATCATAGATAATATCTTATTTCAACGCTTACTAATTATATATAAAATATTCATCTAAACATATAATAAACCAACACTCAAAAGACTTATAAATTCGCAATATATAAAAATTAAATATTTAGTTAAAAAAAGATTTAGTATACAAAACCTTTTAATTATAAAATTTAAAGAAATATATTTCAATGGTAAATGTAGTTTTGTTTATCAGAGGATGGAATTTGTTCAGCTCTTCCCCGGCATCTAAAATCAGAAATATTTTATTTTAGAAACCCATAACAGCAACATTTTATTTGTCTTGAAATAAATAGTCTTTTTCATTTAAATTTTTTTTATTTATTGTAAACAAAAAAATAGATTTGATAGCTCATTTTGTACAGAATAATCTCTAAAATTAAACCAAATAACCATTTTTTTTAACAGTGAAGGAAAAATACTCAACAATCAGTATTGCTTATATTGATTGATAAAGAGTATTTGTCCTCAGAAAATCATCTGAACCGTGATGACTCTTCTGACATTTAGAAGCATCAACGGAGCACAGATATTTTTCTTAAAAATAAATTTCCATGCTATGATCATTTTCTTTTCAGAAATAAAAGATGAGAAGAGGCGAACTTAGATATACCGAAAACTCCTCTATTTGAGTATGAAGAAACATCACAGCTAATAATTCCAACAAAAGTTAAAAAAGACTTATTTTACTTCACACCATTTTTGGTCTTTTCAAAGAGAGAATTTCTTTCATTCTTTAGCTTCATATTATTTAAAACAAAAGGTAATGTTTAAAAGTTTCAGTTTTTACTCTATAATATAAATATGAATTATAATATAGGGTAAAAATGAAATGAGTATTTATGAAATATCAATAATCAACCGAGAAAAGAAAAAAAATCATTCTTTTAACAAATAATTAAAAATAAATCTTATTCAGATAAGGTTCAAGTTCTTTAATTTCAATTTATTAAAAAACATTATTGTAGCTACAAAACCAAATACTATATTCTAAAAATAATTTGACTACATTATTAAAAATAAATATAATTAAGTTACTTCAAAATTATGTAACAAAATAAGAGCTAAAGAATTATAGTTATCATTAAATCGATTAGATGAAAGTCCTATGAACGGTTTTTTGAATAATTATTCGGTGATTTTTAACGACAATTAAGCTTTTAACATTTTATTGTTACTTTAAATATAAATTTCTGATTGTTTATAATTTATTCTAAGTCATTGTTATAGTTAATTATGGAGAACTTAAGAGATAAATTAGTGCCATCTATCAAGAAGAAATATTACGTGCCACGATTTCATAAATGTATGGCGATAAACATTTAATTATAGATAAGCTTATCACATATTCTAATCTCCAACTGACAAAAAAATCATTAAATGTTTTGAAAAAAAAACCCTCTTTGATTTATTGTAAGTAATGGAAAGTTATAAATAACTTGGGGATTTTAGTTTACACACACAAATGCAAATTGCACGGTTTTTACAGGCTGCAAAAAATATTTAAGGAATTTCTTATTATATTTTTGGTCTTTTCCGCCAAAAAATATGAAACTAGTTATAATAGCCTTAATAAACTGATAATCCAGCAACTTGTTAGAACAGTCGTAACTAGTTGCTTCTCAATTAGAGTATTCGAGTAATTACAGCTTGAACTACTCGAATCAAATTTATAATTCAGAAATATCTTACCTACCGGTTCTGAATTTACAGGCTGCAGATCCAGAGACATACCTAACAACTTGTTACAGCTTAATCTACTCTATACCGATTCGGAATAAAAAAAATGCGACCTGTAACCTATTATTTCTGAGCTTTAACACGACAAATTTAGAGAAATATAGGCAACAACTTGCTATAACTGTCAAATTAACCCTGTTCGCATCATTATCTACCAATTCAGTTAATTTGGTGTTTCTCGCACAGTTCTTTAATAGATTCCTTTCTATTAATGAATGCTAATATTTTTTAACTTACCAATCATTTTATACTGATTTTTATTCATTTCCTTTGCTTTTCAAAAATCTCATAAGCAGACAATTCTGATTGTGCGTCAAGCATATATATTGCGGAAACTTTTTCCTCAAAATACACATTATGGCATTTAATTACCAAAATCTAAGTTAACAGGGACATTTTACGTGATTTTTTACTATTTATTTAGAAGAAAATATCTTAAGCAAATGATCAGATTGCGTGTAAGTTGAACGTAAGTTTAATGTTTTCAAGAAGAGTCTATAAAAATGTATTCTTTATATTGCGTATAATTAGAAATAAAATAATATGGTAGAAAAGTAAAAAAAATCAACGTTTTATGCACTTTTAATGTTTTATGAGTTTTCCCAAATAAGAAATACATCATAAATATTGTGATAAAACACGTCTAATTATGTGGCTAATCCATTATATATAAAGAATACATTATAATTTAAAACATGGTAGAAATGAAGGCTTTTACAAGTATCTGCGAATTTAGAGTTGAGCATTTTGAACAAATGTTTTATAGCATTTCCTTAAAGAATTCTAAAAATTGTCTTCGAGACATTAAAATTAAATTACTTTCCAATGAATTAAATGAAATGTTAGTGTATTTTTAATTAGTGTATAATATTTTTGGATATAGGTATTTCAACTTACATAAATTGAAAATTATAATTCCTTTGTAAGTAAAATTTGAATAATGAATTTATGCGAGTCATTTTTAAATCAGAGTGTTAAGCAATTATATTGCAATTTAACAATGATTATCAATAAATCTTAAATATCTAGGAGAAAAATCAATAGTAAATTAGAGAAGATTACAATAATTATTTATTGAAAATGGTAAAAGGATTAGATAAATATAATCTAATGTAAATATGTGTAGATAAGCTTGAATAGTGGGTAAAATGTTTTTTTATATATTTCTGTTTAGTTAATTGCTTTATTGTCTTTCGTCTGATTAATGAAATTACTAGCAGAAAAAATTTATTCTGTAAAAATAGTACTTCTCTTAACTGAAAAACAAGTCTGAAATTTAAGACAACTTTGCTAAATTTTTGGAAAATTCGCTAGATTTGGTGACTAAAATTACGCTTATATTTATGTAGTTTCGAGTCCATATGATTAATACCTGAAAGTAAAATCAAACCCACAACTTTATCATGTTATTCGGTGTCATTTTCTTGCCAACCGAAATAACGTGATTTCGGTTGGATCGCAATTTTGAATATTTCGCTTACTAACATGTGCTAATTGCAAAGAAAGCTGTAATTTAATTTCAAAGTTACAGATTTGGACAAAAGAACATTTCGAATTTCTTCCTAGATAGATCTTTTCGATCACTAACTCTGTTTTAGATAGAACACAACTGTTCTTATATTCTTTTTAAAAGGCAAGCCAAAACATGTTTAAAAATTACATTGATTTTTTTTTATTCTAAGCAATTGCTTTGAATAAAATATCCTTTGCTTTTGTTATAATTACTTATATATTTAAAAAATTGCTTCTTATATTTAAAGTTCTAATTAATTTATTATTAAAATATTTGCTTATAAGTATAATAACATTTTTATTGAAGTTGAAATATTTCTTTATATTCTGATAAAAAAAAAATTTGTCTTTGAGTTAATTTCAAAAAAGGATTTCTGATTGTTTGTAATAGAGTCGCAACTACTAAACAAGCAGTTTGAACTTCGTTGTATTTTAGAGTGTAATTTGGCATTGTAATCTTCAGCTATGACTCCATATTTCGCTCCTGTTAAAGATTGAGTCTACAGAACTTTCAACAGGTACTGAGTTACCACAGTGCTACTGTGGGAATGTTCCGGAAACTTCCAGGGACTATATTAAGGAAGTATAAATATCGGCCTTAATGAATATCCACCTCTAGCAATTAACAAAGAATGAAGCAAGGAATTAATTTAGGTACCAAACTATCAGCTTTGGAAATCAAGATTTGGTTTCTACTGTGTATATTATAGGAATGCAAGATAAGTTAAAAGTGAACTTTAATTCTTGCATTTAATCAAACAGATTAGGATATTAAACAATTAATTAAAAAGAGTATAAAAAAACTTTAACAATAATTGCCTGTACAGTTTATTAGCTCTGTTTCAATAATATTTACTTTGATGAAAATATAAGCACTCATTATGAAAATATAAGCACTCATTTAATTCACATACTGGAAAAATAGAAAATGTTTATATTTTGCGAGATTCATTTAATATTTTGTGTTTAAGCTTCAGGTGAATATTTTCAGTTTAGTTTATGGAGATAAAAGTCAAGATTCGAAAATCAAGTATTTATATTCACACACCAATTTTATTAATAAATATTCAGATAACAGTAATTCACAGATAGAAATAGTACAAAGCATGAGTTTCTTAGCTAGAAATATGTTTTTCAGGAATGATGATTGGATGCTTTTTATCTTCAGGTGCATGCGAATTCTTTAAACGTCCACGAACCGAATAATTCCTTTTCTATCACAAGAAAAGTGTTAGGCTATTTGATTTCAGACCCTTTTCCAAACATAACAAATCTTCCAAAAATTCAGAACTCAAGACAACTTATTTCATCTAAGAGTTTCATTCAATTCTTTACTTCTTAAAAATCTTGTACATTTAGGAGGAATTTTCAGACAATTGTTGGTAAAATCTGAAGCAATAAAAAAAACTATGTGGCGCAATTTTGGCCAAGAATAATGTTTTGCAAATAATGAATCATCTCCAAGTTTGATTTGTTGAATCATCACCTTCCTTAGATGATCTTTTACTATATGTAACTGATTTTAATCTGCTTTGAGTTCAGGTGATAAGTCTTCTAATACTTCTAACAAATTGCTTAACCACTTTCTAAAAATGAAATCTCTTTTGATCACTAAGCTATCAATGTTATGAATTAAAATCTTTGCACCTGCAGATTTCTAATTCATAACAGAATTATCAGAAGAAGCATCCCTTAAAAGATCACTCACGTAGAAATCATGATTTACAACATTAGAAACATCTGGAAATTTATTGTTCGCATCAAAAGAAAGTTGTAGGAGTGAGCGAGTAGCTAAGGGTACGGAAGACGTTTCATTAGTAACAGTTAAGAGTATTTTTTAATTTAATCTGTTCATACATTTCTTCAAAATATGCGCTGAAAACCAATATCTTGGTGCACACGTACTTGCTTGTACATTTTCTCAATGTATGCATAGATAACAATTGGGTGTATTCTAAATCTAATGATAATGTCAAATAGATCAGGTTAAATTGTGGGACCAAAAATTAAATCATTAAAAGAATATTTTTAAGATGTTTTTGTAGATGCATAAAAAACAACACGTAGCTTAGTAGTGCTGTTTGTAGGCCTTTAATACTGAGTGGTGAAGTAGGTATTACACTGATGAAGTACACTGAGAATTAGTGACAAGTTCCTTGTGCCCCAAATTATACCAAATTAAAGAATTCATTGAGAAATTCTTTGTATAGTTTGCATAGGTCGGTTTTGTTAACCATTTTCTAAAAACAAATCTTTTGAGATCAAATTCTTTAATGTCTCCCAATTTTGCCGTATGTTCCTTAAAGGGTAATTTAACTACAAATCTATCTATGCTGTCTCTATAATAAGTAGTTTTAAAACGATCTTCACATTTAAGCTCTGATTTTGAAAGAGTTCTGTTCTCAGGAACTGTTTCCTAAGACCAGAATCTTGTAACCATCTCATCAACATGTAATTCAATATTGTTTAACGGTGTGTAAAGGCATGCATCAGAATTGAATAATGTTCCAGAAATTATCTAAACCAATTTCAATCGAACAGCTGTGGGAAGTTCTTTATTTTAATTGGTTCACTCGAAACCACTGACATGAAAACATCGACTCCCAAAAGAATATCTATTTGTGATGACTTGAATTTTGGGTCTGCTAATACTAAATCATTGAAAAATTCAACTATACTTGGTGGTAGTGATTTATGTAGTAAATTGCCACAAACATTATAATAAAAATTGAAGTTTTGAAAGATTGTTCTTGTGAAAAATGAGGAGAGAAAGTTCTAATTTTCCATTCCTCTACGAAACGGCTAATCCTAAACATGAAATTTGAAGCTTAGCACTCTTTCTATTTAAACCAAGTTTTTCCACACATTTTTCAATGATGAAATTAGCCTGTGAAGCAATAATCTAATAAAGCTTGATAATGCACAAAATTTCTACAAGAATAGGTTTAATTAATGCAATGCACAAAACTTTATTTTTTTATATACATGACTCAGAAAATTAGAGTTTATCAATCTAACTAAATGAAACTAGAACTAGGTTGCACTATATTCTGAGGAGTAAATACTGTAACATTTAGAGATAGCTCAATATTTTCATTATTAGTTCTAGAATGTGCAGCAGAATCATTTGATTTTGAAAAATATAATAATGAATTATGCATATGCTGACAATTTTTGCATTGACTTGCACTCTTAGAGGACTTAACACTGTGTATACAAGATAAACAATTAAAACACTATTTGGTTTCACAAATTCAAATCTTTTGAAACTAAGAAATTTTAAAAATTGTTCACACATCCACACAAATTATCATTTGTTACAATAAGAGCACATTTAATTTTTCTTTCAAAGAGTAGAGAATTAATTTAGTAAACTGGTTTCTTAAATTTTTTTTAATCTATACTGTTTTGATGAGTTCTGGAGGTGTTCTTTTTAAAAACAAAAGTAAATTAGAGAAATTTCCTTATTCATCACCATTTAATTGATGTTCATGAGACATGCGAGTATTTTTACCTAATTTTTCAACTATTAAGTAAGTGATCAATGTATCTGCAAATCCATCTAAATTTTGTTATAAAACATTTAAAGACCGTATGCATTCATTAATAACATCTTCAAGCTGTAAAATTGAGCTAGAAGAGTCTACAGTATGTTGCTCCAATAATAATTTTTTAACAGTATTCACTGAAACTCTTATTTGAAGATCTATCCTTTAGCAAATGCCAAACTATTTTATAATTTCAGTCTGTTATAGGAACTGAGTGAATAATTTTAAGAGAGCATCGGATTTAAAAGATCCCCTTAAATATTGAAGTTTGAGCATCTGAGAAGTTATTAGAATCAACATTGGTTTTGAATAAATCTGAAAATAAAAGACTTTTTTCTAAATTACATTTAAATGTCGGTAACGATAACTGAGATAATCTTTCATCCATAAATTCTATCTCGATTTCAATTGACGATCTTAAACTTATATCCTTCTGAGTAGCGTTGCTACGATTTCTGTGTTCTAAAAGCAAATTAAGTTCATCTAAATTATTTTGAAGAATTCGAAATTCTTCAGCGTAGGTTTCAACATTTTTTTCTTCACATACAATGTATATATATCATTGAAAATACTCGATATTTCATTAGTTATTTAAATTATTAAGTTTCTTTTTGAGTAAATCAACTTTTGCTTCATCTGAATCAGCAATTTTATGATTAATTTTATCTCTTAATCTTGTTAAATTGCCTTTTGAAACTCTTTTCCTAATTAAAAGGGTCTTCAGATCCCTAATTACAATGAAAATTCACTTACCATCAATGAAATCGAAACTTTTATATTTTCTTGCTTTTTCTTTCTTTTAAATATTCTTGCAAGGAGCACCAACTAGGTACAGTAACAAATACAAACACCATCTTTAACATTATTTAAGTCAACGTGGTAAAAACGCCTACGTTTTTATAATAAAATAAGTGTTATAATAAAAATACATTTGTAACATATATTTTTTTCTAACAATGGAAAAAAATAATTTCTGTAATTGTAATATTTAAACATAACAAGATGTTTTATCCGAAAATACCATTTGTAAATAGTTGGATATTTGGCGGAATTTTATCATCTGGGCTTCTAGTAAATTTTTTTTAATTTTGATAACCACATACATGTGTATTATTTTTAATACTTTATATGAAGCCAAATGTCATTTCATTTTGCATTGACAGTGTGTCAATGATGTCAAGCAATTATTTACAATGATGTATTCTTGCATATATAATCATAGCCAAATATATTACCAATTTATCATCCAAATTCTTTTATAGTATTAATAGTTGTTCCATGATAGTAAATTAATTTTTATAACAAATATAACAGGCAAAATAATTGTTGATTTAAAGCTGCTATATAAATAAATGTTTTAATGAATTACTTATTATTATTAGAAGCATTTTTAATTTTAAAAAATATGCAAGGTCACAAATTTTCTCATGTTTAATTCTTTCAAAATATTCTATTAATTTATGAAATAAATATTTTTATTACATTTCAAGCTGAGTTTGCAAAACAAATAATCTATTTTTATTGTTTTATTTACATATTACACATATATATAAACGAAAATCAGATTCAATACATTAATGTAAATGATGCGTTGTATTTACACAATCTTATTTTTAACTATATAAGATTCTTTAATCTTTCAATAAATTTGTTTTTTTATTAAAATTTTACATTTTAATGAATGCATTAGTAAAATTATTTTAATTGAAAAGAATTAAGTTTAAAAAATAAGATAAATTCTAAATTAAAAGTTAAGATTAATATAATGAAATAGAGCGAATTCTATTAATGTGAAGTTTCCTTTCAACAATGGATTGCTTTTTATTAGGATTTTATAGCATTTAAAGTGAAAAATTTATAACGTTTAATTTCTTATTATTTTTCAAATTCTATTTTCTTATTAAGTGACCTATTCTGTATCTTAAATAGAAGTGTATGACTGAAAATAAAAGCTTGCTTCATAGTTTATGATCTTCAAAAATATTTTGATTTTTACTCGATATGATTTTAAAATGGTATGTCAGAGTGTTAAAGCGAATCCATAGAATGAAATCAATTCAGAAGATTTTATTAAGATGTTTACAAGCTATAAATATATAGCTTGTAAACATCATACTATAAATATAAAAAAAGCTATAAATATATAGCTTGTAAACAAGCTTATAATAAATGTTTACAAGCTAAATATAAATAGTGTACATCACTGACAATAATCTATAGAACTTATTAATTATGATGTCTTAAAAAAAACTTATGGTGTTAAAAAAAAAGAAAGTCAGAGTCTAAATGCAGGCTGATCCACAGAATGAAATCAATCCAGAAGAATTTATAAAGATATTTTATAAACTATATTTGTGTATAGCTTTGACAATTGCAGATAGATCCTATTAATTTTGATCCCTTGAAATAAATTTATGATGTTAAAAAAAAGTAAAAGTGTAAATGAAGGTTGAATGAAATCAATTCTGAAAATTCTATAATGAAATCTTACCTGCCATAATTGCGTATCTATTTAATAATAGGTGATTGGCCAGGATATATTAATGATAAACTCTTAAAAGGAATTAATTATTTAAAAAAAATCCAAGTGTAAATACAGGATAATCTACAGAATGAAGTCATAAAAACCTTGCACTACATTTAGTATGTAGTTAAAAAAAACTCAAAATTACCTTTTAAAGTAATCGAAAAAAATTTTACAATTTAAATTTTATAAATGTTTCTATTAGCTTAACTTATATATAAAATATTTGTTAGTTACTGAGATTGTTTCTTTCAAATAATAACGATAAATTAATATGTGAAATATATTTTTAAAAATATTTCTGGAGAAATATATTCAAGAATTAAATGTAAGGTAATTTCTTTCATGTTTCTTATCTGAAAAGTATTAGAAATGCTTTCTTCACCAAATGAGATACGAAAATGTCAGCAGTTCTAATTCATCAATGGCATTGATTCGAATTTCTTTCATTAAAACACTTTGTGAAAAACTCCCAGTGATTTATTTCTAAAAATAAAACATAAAAATAAGACACGAAAAAGTTCAAAAACAAAAATACTGACAGACATTGAAGATTTACATCTCAATAGACAAGTTCGGTCTATTTACCATGTTACACGAAAGACCTACATCTACATGACATTGTCGAACAGAATTTCATGAAGTTTGTGGCAACAGTAGATCGAGTCTTAGGGGAAAAGGATAAATCGCACACACATTCTCCTTTTTTCCCTCCTCTCATTTTCCCGCCATCTCTTTTTATCCCTTTCTCATTCTGATGGAAAAGGGTTGAGAGAACGTATTTTTGATCAATGTTAACTGGGGTGAACGACCAAATAGATGTTTTCAGACAGTGGCTGGTTTCTAGAAGTATTGCTAAAATATTTTCTTTCTTCTCGTTTTTCTTTTACTTTACATAAATGATCACGGTTAGAAACCGCAGATGAACTAACTGTTACCTCGACCTTTTGTCGCAGATGAACGAGGATAATGGTTAGGTTAATTATTACTTTGAGGGAGAATCAGCCGACTGTTAAACAGCTTCCTGATTGCATTAAAGTTCTAGTCTTACAGGCGTCGGTGTCAAATAGCTATGTGAGTGAGTGACCATAAAGTATTATCTAATAGTCCAGCACATTCTCCCGAAAGGAAAATAAAACCTTTGAAGTCAAGGACGAAAATTAAGTTTCGCTACGTCCAGCACATTAATACCTTAAACTTCAATTACTTTAGGTGAAATATATTTATCAGTAAAAACTGGAATTAATAGAGAGTTAGTAAAATTATATGAAAGAGATTAAAAAAAATATACTACACATACCTGTATTAAATATAGTTTTGAGTAATTGTAAAAGAGGTGTACAATAAAAAGTTAATGAAACTATCGAAATATTGTTGATGGATTAAATTATATTGGTAAGAGAAATTGTGTGTAAAAAATATAAAGGAATTGAAATGTTGAAAAAAATTAATCAAATGAATCATTTTTAACATAGTATATATTTTATTAATACTTTTAAATTTGTTAACAAGACCTGATTGCGGTTAAAACATAAGATTTTTTTTTAATTAAGAACAAATACAAAGTCATTTTTCGACACAATCTCCAAATTAATTTAAACATTTTTATGATAATTTCAAACACTTTTCATGATAATTTAGATTATTTTAAAATAGGCATTTCTAGTATTTATTTTTTTTCAATAGCAAGAAAATTTAATAGAGAAACATTTAAGTTCGACAAGTTCAAAAAGATTTACTGCGATAGTCGCTCTTATGTGTCCAAGCAAAGAGAAAAGGTATTGTGCTAAATTAGTTTTATGACAGGTGATAACAAATTTTCTATTTTAATATATTTGCAAAGTTTATGTTTTTTGGTTGAATGGATCTGTACATAAATATGATTTATTTTCTTATTTACAACGCCATTGATTTTTGATTATCTTTCTAAAATTATGTAATGTTTCGCAATAAGAATTAGAAATTGTACTATTTCCTTTTTGAAATGCGTTTACTCTTGGTGGGGGCATACGTACATATATTGCTGTGCAAGATAGCCTGAAGCCTGTTAACTGGTTCAGAATACTCGCCTACCACCAAGTATCTCTTAATTTTGAACCCCAGTCAGGTGACAAGACAACAACTGAGCTGGCACCTTCCACACCAGCAGGACTTCGTATGTCACAGAATAATGTAAACAAATCTCCAAGCCATAGAACTCCAGCAACAGTGTGAGGAAAAATGTGGTGATACTCCCAATCACATTGCCCTGCAAGTTATACTTTACTTTCTGATGTTACGGAAAGTGATGTGAAACTAGTGATTTTCTAGGACTTATTAGATGAGACAATTCAAACATCTCTTGCATGTTCACCGGAAAAAATTAAAAATAACTATATTTAATTTTTGGAAGATTTTGTTTGCATACATTAAACTCGCAAAGTTACAATAAATGCTACGATCAGTATAAAGTATATGGTCAACTAATAGTAATTATATTTTTAACATTGCTTCACTCTTACACGTATCAAACGTGAAATTGTACGACATGAAACGTATCAAGTATTCCCAATTTTGAGTTATTTTTCTTCTTTCGTTATACAAAAGCAAGATTTTCTTTTATCAATCAAATTCTTCTTATAAAAGATATTCCATGAAAACTGAGAGTTATTTCTTTTGTTTTATGTTAACACCACGAAATTGAAAAGAAAAAGAACAGAATATTTTTTTTTCAAAACGTTAAATTAACGTTCATAAATATTCTAATTGAAGTTTCTCTAAGTTTTGTGCTTAACTTCTTCTTCTTCTTCTCTTGAGTTTGTCAGATATGTGGCACCTCTGCATTGTTGCATTTTGTACCATGCTCCAAGCCCAATTTTTTCCTAGTTCCATTGTCTTGGGTGACCTACTTTGTTTATAAAGTCTGATAGACCCTCAATGGAGTTTAGGTGAAACTCTTTAGGATATGGATTACCTAGAGGTGCTTAACTTAATGAAATTAAAATAGAGAATGTTATTCTGATTTGTAAAACAAAAACACTGTGCAATAAAAGTTTTTTTTTATTTTTGGGGGCAAATTCTTTCCAGAAACAAATAAATAACAAAGAAGCTTATAAAGACAATTGTTTTGATGGTTTAATCTGTTTTGGAATCATTAAGACAATTGTTTAATGATTCCAAAACAGATAGTTTTGGAATGGTATAGTGAATAAATAAAATAAAAAAACATTTATCCACAGAAATTTTATTTTTTAAGTCTGGAAAGTATTGTAAATGATCAAAATATTAATATTGCCTGGGCAATCTTGCAAGAAAATTAGTGAATATCATATGAGAAGATAGTGACATTAAAAAACATTTCATATGCATCAATATTTTTCATTCCGCGCATCTTTTAAACTTTCTGATTGCTCGTGTTCTGCTGACAATCATCCTATTTAAAATCCCTATGCCATCTAAAAATTGCAGACTCATCAAAGAAATTTCTTTAAAAGCTTCTTTAATTAGTTTTTTTTTTTTTTTTTTTTTTTTTTTTTTTTTTTTTTTTTTTTTTCTGTTGCTACTTTGTCGAAGCGATGGCAAAATTTTATGGTTGT
>JAPDSC010156149.1:9176-27479 GCA_026290005.1 Latrodectus geometricus
TTTGTTCTATATATGTTTTAAAGCAAACACAGAATTTTCATAATTTTGTTTAATTCAAAAATATAAATATCCTTAAAAATGTTGCAGTTTATATATTTATCATTTCATTATTGTCATTTACATGATAAGTAGAAGCTAATTAAGGAAACTAAATACCTCGATAAATTACTTTAGCAGTTATATAACATTTATAAAATAATAAATATTGATTTGTTTACCCAAATAGGCAAAGAAAAAATATAAAAGTAGCAACATGACTCCCATGCAAGTAACAAAACCAGCAATGGCAAATGGGCTAACATTAATAGAGCTGTCTTCAAGGTTATTAACAGTCACCGATGGTTTATTTGGAAATTCCCTTGCACCTCCTGGTAATGAATTCATTTCTTTGCAATAGCTGAAAGAAATGGAATTGCATGTAATAAATCATTAGCAAAGTAGCAATTATACAAAAATAAAATTTAATGTTGAACAAGTTTTTTAAATTCAGGATTATCATCTTTAAATATTCAAAAATTAAAGCTTATAAAAAAAGTCTTGTAAAACCTCTATGTCTGCCACAAGAAATTATTAAACAAGTCTCAAAAATACAATAAATTTTTGTTATCAGCAGCTTTTATCAATTTGATATAAATCTTCTTAGTTGAACAAATAAAAGAATCAAAGTAAGAAATCTTTTTTTACTTATCTTTGAGTACATTTTTTAAAAATAATTTAAGCTTATTTTCCAACCCCTTCAGTCTAGTATCAGAAATGTTTCACTTTTCAAAAATTTTCGACTGGTGGCAAATATCTCACTTTCAAAATTTAGAAAATTAATATTATCTATATGACAATGTATTATTTTTAATGCACTTTTTTACTCAAGCATCAGATCAGATGAATTTAAATGCATAATACTGTATTACTTCTTTAACTAAATTTATATCAATTGATAAGAGAATCTTGAATTCTCAAATGGATTCTTTCATTATTCCATGTCATAAATAGAAACCACATTACCTCGCACTTTATTATATAAATAAAATCATAATAATATTATCTGATTAAGCAATTTTCAAGTATAAAATGGAATAATGAAAAACATGTCAAAATTTATTTATGATGTAAATATACACAGCTACTCCTTTGAATACCACATTTATAACTGAAAGTGCTTACAGTAAATTTAGAATCCTACAAGAATTTTCTCCACAAAACCCAATTGTTGGAACAAATTCATATTTATATACCGATCATCCACTAATATAATAACTAAAAATTTAAAACTTCTGCCTTTTAAATGGAAATTAAGTATTTTATGACCGATATGTAAAAAAAGGACAGATTGAAGAGAGAATAGAAGATAAAGTTTATAATGTGTTGTTTATAAGTTTTTCCTTAATATTTTATTTAATTACCAATCTCATATTATAGAGACTAGGTGATTATCAGTGTCATTTCAGAAGAAAATTATGGTTAGTTAGATTTTTACTTAAGACAAACTTTGAAGAAATGTAAAGAATGTGTAATCAAAATTCACCATTTATTAGCAGACTTAAGGACCATTTATGACGGTATTGATAGAGCTGGATTACTAAAAGCCTTACTGAAAATTAATGTTCCAAAGAAATTAATTAAGCTTGTAAAGCGCACTTTAAAAAAAGCATTATCTGTGGTGCAAGTGAAAGGAAAAATATCTACAACTTTTATGATTTGCAATGGTTTAAGATAGGTGGTGCACTTGCATGCCTCCTTTTTAATTTTGCACTGGGGAAAAGTGGCAAGAGATGCTGATATTGATAAAAGGGGGTACAATGTTTAAAAAAAATCAATATATATTTTTGCATGTAATAATGGTATAGATATAATATAAAAATCTGAGCTGAGGTTTGTTTGGTTTGATTGTCACTCAAGTCATTTTTTAACACGCAAGAGCTAATTAGATTGAAACCTGTAGTTTGAAGTGGATTCTGAAACACCATAAACATCAAATCCAAGATGTGACTCGAACCATAAACAGTTGACCCAAAAGCAAGAGTGCTAACCGAATAGCTGCCAGCTCAGCAATCTGGAGCTGAGTTAAGAGAAGCCTTTATAAAATTGATGAAGACAGAGGGGAAATTGAAAATCAGATTAAATATAGAAAAACTAATATAAGTACTGTAGGAATAAGAAAATCCTAATATTTTTGAGATTGGTCCTTTTAATTTTGTATCTATGAAAATTTCTACCTGTTTGATCAGAAATATATTAATATAATATTAATCTTGAAAAAAAAGGATTACCACATTTTTTTTAATTCCACCTAATAAAGAGAAGAACAAAAATTCTATTGCACAAGGTACTAATAAGATTAGTTTAACTCATTCTTCAGATATGGATTTCAATGACAATTTAGGGGAAAGCATTCGCAATCTTCAAGAAGATTCTATGAAAATTTTTTTGTTTTTTCATCTTATATATATTTTATCAAATGTTACTTGAGGATAAATATGCAACTTTAATCTATAAAGATAACATTATTAAATGTGTAAAACTGGGTAGTATGAGATAGGCAGGTTCATCTTTTGAAAACGAATATTGGAATAACAGCTCTTGACATCTACAATGAAAATCCGTTCTGTTAAAGATCTAGATGAAGACATAAGAGATGGAGGTAAGCCTGGATGAGGATTTTGCTAAACTAAAAATAAGAAGTTGTGGAATCTACTGGAAATAAGGTAGAATGGGAAAGACTTCTAAAGAAGGTCAGGGCCCATTTAAAATTGTCATGCCAATGTTGATGATTAAAGTGATGTTGAGTGAGCTTAGAAATCACTTTTTTGCCATGCTCTTATTTTTGGTAGTCACAATGCTCCTTAATGTTAATCTCCTTAATCTGTCTCTGACAAAGAATTCGGTTTTACTTTATCAGTTGTCTCAGTTTTTGCATGATCACTGCTTGCTTATATAACATTGGTGCCTATTGATAAGCTTAACAGCAGTGCCACTATGGTTACCAATACAGCAACAAGATGAGCTTCCACCATCTGCCCTCTTTGGTACTGACAGGTCTTTTGCTTTAGCTTCACCCGAAAAGAAGCAAACAATGTCGTTAAATAGAGTTATACACACTCTTAAGACTATAAGCACAACAATGTAGGATAAAAAGACTAATAATTATGCACTTAATTTAGCCTTATATTATCACACATTGAAGTAACACCTGTCAGTAAAGTTTTTCCATTATTTTGGAAAATCACTGTGTTTTTTTAAATTCGTTTCTGTGATTTGAGACTTATTCCCCCTTTCTACATCTTGCAAATAAGTATTTAGTGATAATAAGCCAATTTAGAGCTATAATTTTTGGAATCTACTTGAAATTTACCTAGGTACATATTTAATACAATATTTTCAATGCATGAATTAGTCAGTTATTACAAATTCTTAATTTTAAAGTCAAAAGTTAAATTTATATATAAAAAATAAAATTATATTTGTTTATAAAAAAATTGAATGATTAAAAGACAAAAACTAATTACATTGCAAATCGTATGAGTCCTGACCAGTACGAACCAACAGCTAAAGCAAATACTGCAATCACCCATATAACTAACAGACTGTAATCAAAGCCCTCATCATGAGGAGCAAACAGCAAAACACTGACATTATCTTGCATTTTCTGAAATTAATATAGTCTAATCAATAAAATGCTTTGCAAATTTTCACTATTAAGAAATTTTTCAGTAAAACTTAATTTAATTGACAATACTTACTTTTAATCTTTCAGCTGAATTTTCAGAAATCAAAGCCACTGTCATGTTTATATTCTCAGCAATAGTAGCATTCACATCTCTATCATTCTAAAATAATTAAAAACATACGAGAAAAAGTTTTGCAGTAACGTTTTTGAATTCCTGTTTAGATACACAGCATATTTATCATACCATTTTTTATAATTGTCATCATAGAGGCTTTACAATTTGATTAAATTGAACAAATGGAAGGAATTTATAATTTCAATACATTTTACTCCTTTGTTTCACAAATTAAAGTTTATCAGCTTTTTCAATCACTTAGAGAATATCCTTAATGAAAACATAATATTCACATTGTAATTAAATTGCAAGTAAATTTAAGCAAGAACACATCTTCAACACGAATCTAGAATACAAAATTACTGTACTTTCCTGTATATAATCCGCACAACCTTTTTATTTTATTAGAAGGAAATAAAGTGTCGCATAATCTGCAGCCGCATATAATCCATGACATTTTTTTTCAGCAAATAGTCTAAAATATGTACTGCTGATAATATTGGTGTCATATAAAATAAAAACATGCACAGTATGATTAAAAAATTGTACAGAAAAAAAAAGCATTTATTATGAAAAAGATCTGTCTGGATCTACTTCATCTCAAAGTGTGATAAACTTGAGATGAAAGCACAAGGTCGATCATTTTGAGAAAATTATCGTAAAATTTGTCGATATTTAGCTCTAATAATTTTTAAAACGATGTTAGACATATTTAAAAAAAATATATATTTGCTTCATTGATACTAAAATGAAAGAAATGGATTATTTACAAACTGCATATTTTATACACTTTTCTTTTATACCACACATATTATGTTTTTCTATTTACATTAACATGTTTGTCACCCCTTTTTTAATTTGCTTTAATTATAGTTTTTAATTTAAAATCTGCTGTGTAATTTTAAAGTGTTCTATATGACGATATATAAATTTGAATTTTTTCAAAACGAAATAGCTCACGTCAAGACAAATTGCGTAATATCTTTACAGTAATATTTTTATTAGGAACCAAATTCATTCTTGAATGTAATTGGACAAAGCTGATTATAGCTTGAATAACTCAGGTGTGTCATGGCTTTCAAAACTTTCTTGTAAAGTTTTCTGATGGAGATTGCTTTTTAACAGATTATCCAAGACGGCATATAATACACAACAAAATTAAGAACTTTTTAACACATAATCCGCATAAATCTATAAAAATAGCTTGTCTTTGTATTTTTTCTGAATATCCATCTGGCTTTCAGTAAGATACTCAATATTAACAATACAATGTATATCTTAATAAGACATTATATATAGAAAAATACAGTACTTTAAATTGAAAGTAACTTTAGAAACTGAAAAAAATAACAGAAGTAAAACAGTAAGATACTCAATATTAACAATACAATGTATATCTTAATAAATAAATTTAGAAGAACATGAAAAGTCAAGAAAAGTTTACATTAGATGATTATTATTATTATTATTATTATTTTTTAAAGTTTGGTTGGCACTTAACAAAAAAAAATAGATTAAATTTTTCTATAATTTTATATTTTAGTCTTTAAAAGTTACATTGGATTACATGATTTAACTATTATATAATTAAGGACTAGTAGATGTTTATAAATCAGCAACAACATAACTAATAAAAAAAATGTTTATTTAAACAAAAATAACATAATTAATATATATGACATTTATAGTTAAATCCTAGAACATAATATGGGTGACAAATCTTAGATTGCTGGCAAAATGGATTCCCTCAGCTATTCTGTGTGTAGTGTATATGTGTACAATTTGTTTCGAGTTTTAACCTTTAAGCTACTGATATGTACTTTTACTAAATTCATGTCTGAAAGGTTGACTGCACTAACAGAAATTTTAAGTTGATTATTTTCTTACAAAGTTAATTAAATATTATTTGGATATTAAAATTTAGCAAAGTTTAATTTGTAATTTATACTTTTGAAGGTTATTTTCAAATTTGAAACATGCGGTAAGTAACAATTATAAGGCTATTTATACTTTGTTATTCAATTAAATTTGCTATTTAATTCAAGTTTTCTTACAATTGCAAAGTCAATTAAATACTATAATTTTGTAAAGCAATGCTGTGGAATTTGTATTTCTGAACATTATTTTTGAAATTGAATTCATACTTTTAATATTGTTTTCAAAATTGAATTTGTTTTCAATTTAGAGTGTAAGTGAAATGATTAAATAAGTACTTTTATTTTATGTGTTGATTTAATTTGCTATTTTAAGTAATAATTTATGTAATTCATAAAGCGTATTAGAAATATTTGAGTTATATATATGTTTTAGTTGAATTTTACTGCTTGATTAATTAAAACTATACTGTATGCAGTAATGCTTAGTCAATCAGAAAACAAATTTTTATAAAAATGGATGTTTCCTTTGCTGATTTAGCTTTATTGCCTCATTCTTTATCATAGTAGGCTGTGATGAAATTTAATGTCTTTAAGATGGACAGTAAACAAATTTAAACGAAAATTAGATTCATGGTGCTCTAATAAATATATGTGTTTGATATTATAATATATGGTGTATTTTTAAAGTGTACATTGTGTATTCATTCAATTAATCAGACTATTAATTAACTCAAAAGTTCAATCCTCAGGCAGAGAAAGGCCAACTCAGCCTTTCATCCTTTCAGTAGGTTGATAAAACAGAGTACTACAAGCATACTTGGAAATTAAACACTGGGGGTGTCACATTAGGGTGATCACTTAACCAGGACATATGCTTCACATTCTAAGGCTAATGGTCATGAAAACAAATATGGCCATTGTAAGTCTTGACTCCCATATGAAGCATGATGCCACTAAGTTTAGTCTAATTTTGTATTATTTTTGAAGTAAGCACAGGTAATAAAATATACAAAATTTTTTAGATCTCACATATATTTCACTTCAAAACTTTTTTTACTTTGAGCACAATTGATTTTTTTATAGATGGAGATGCAAGAAGTGATTCAGGATAAAAAGATAACTGTGCAGTTCTTGAGACGAAAACTAGAAATCATGCCAAACCCATGCCATATACCAGGATTTAATCTATTTTAATCCATTTTAAAATGTATTTCAAAATAATTTTATGTCAAAAAATTATCCAATTTATCAAATGGCAGTAATTTAGTAAATTATTGCATACAATAAATGATTTTTTAAAACTATTAAAAAACATTTTTGGATACAATTTTAAAGATTTTATAACATTCTTAGTAATTTTTCCCATTATATGTAATGGTAATATTCCATTACATCCTTGTAATTGATCATAGAAGTGATTTACTAAACAGTTTCGAACAGAAACAAACTTTGATGTTTAAATAAGCTTTGTCAATAAATGATAAATATTTTGTTTATAAAATGCAAATTAAATTCTTACTAGTTTTTAAAAATGTAAACCTTTTTAAACAATAATCAATATAAATATTTAGAACATCTCTGATTTATTTTTCTTGGCTGTGACAGCAAACAAAAATAAATCAGAACTGTCCTAAATATTTAATTTGGTAAAATTCCATTATATTCCTCATCATTGTGACAATGATTATCATATGGAGGATATAATGGAATTTTATCAAAACAATTTATAAATTTTTTAAGTTTGACAGTGTCATGTTTTAATTAGTATAATTTGCATTAATTGTAATTCTTCATAAATATATTACTCACACATAAATAAATTCAAACTAGTAAATGCACACTATGAAAAGATGCATTTGCTTACAACTAATGAACAAAAAAGTAAATCACAAGTTTAAACTTTCCAATGAAAATATTATTTTTGAATAATATGACATATTTATTTTATAACATTAATATTTCTTATAATCATAACATGATATTCATTTTTACAGGAAGAAATATAACTTTTCTTACCACCCTTCCACTGGGAGTAATAAACAATATTCCTTCTCCTCCTCTATCAAATACATTGCTGGCTTGTGTAGTAATACTACAGTTTCCATTCGTTAATAAAAGAACTTTACTCTTTATGTCGCTTTCGGGATGATCATCACACCAATCTTTATCACTGTCATCTTTTAAAATATGGAATCTCTAGAAAGTCAATTTTAATTGTTAATGAGCATTTGTTCTCATATGAAACTCACAGTATTACATTCAGGAAAACTGAAATCACAAAGAAAACATAAATTTTCAAATACATTCATGCAAAATTCATATTGCATCAAAAATAAAAATTAATGAGAATAAAGGGCTAATTATAATCTATTTAAAGTTTGGAATAGTATCAAACTTTAAATAAAAAATGATATTATGAATTGTTATGTAATCATTGCAATATAATATATATTGTCACGATAATATAATAATATAACAACTTACAGCATCAGATTTTTTTGAAGGTAAATTCAAAAATTCTTTAAAGTATATGATGCAGAAATTTTCTTTATCACTAGATGTTTCAGCAACAAGCACACCATATTCAATGTCAGCGGCCTATGAATTTTAAAAGAAAATATTACTAGGAAGGAAAATATTAAGAAATACTTATGCAAAATAAACAAAAAGAAAATCGATAATGTATCGACCATTATTCTTACTTGAGTAAATGCATGAAACAAGAATGAGAATGTAAATAGTAATTGATAAAAAATAAACATATTTAATCAGTTTCCCAGCTGCTAAATACAAAAAACAGTTCTTATCTCTCTAAAAAAATTAACAAGCCTTAGCTTACACTAGTGAAAATACATTAAAAAGACCCAAAACTACAAATGAAAGCCCATCATAAATAATATATCCCAAGATACTTTTATATCTTAAACACAATGAATCAGAAGAGCGCTAGAAAAACAGAAACAAAAGACGAACACTGCGCAATATTTAAGTGCACATCACTGGATAATCGTCAGCCATGAGCAAGCGAAGCTTTATGACGTCACTGTTTGTCGTAATAAATTATATTAGATTATAATAAATTATCTTTTTTATCATAATAATGATCACTTTTAAACATAAGTCTTATTAAAAAAAAATCCTGATATGTTAAAATGATTAGTAAAGTTTGATATTTTTCGATTTTTGAAACCTTGATTTCTTGTTTTTAAATAGGTTAAAATACAACATGTGCCCCTATTACATTCAAATATATCCATTTTCACATAGCTCAAGTTAAATGAATTAAAAATTAACTTTTTAGATTGCCGTTTTTAAAATAATTTTTTACTTGGTTGTTCTCTTTTCTTTATTCTGTCATTTTCTTTAGTTACTTATTTTATTAATTAATATTCAATATCATATGATGAAACATCAGTGTCACTTGATAAAATGCTGGGAGAGGCCATATCCTTGGTGACAAACTGAAAAAAAGAGCCAAAATAAAACAAAATGGTGAAATAAGAACTCCAGATATAATTAGAGCAAGGTTTATCATATCTAGAGTATCAAAGTAGGATTACCAAGATTGGCGAAATTTATTACCAACTAAATTTATTCGCGCCAAAGGTGTGCTCTGCAGCAATCCAACCGTGCTACTTATATGCTTGCATTTATACATGACTGAGAGTAGGATTTTTATCATATTATTATGAAAATTATACTTTCAGTATTCCTGCTGTCCAATTTGTTCAAGCAGTGTTTAATAATTTATTTATATTTAATTAATTACTAAATGTTTTGCATAAGGTTTCATCATATATTTATGGATGTATCCTTATAAGAATTAAAGTTTTTATATAGAAATGTTTGGGTGAAAATGTGCTTTAGATCCCCTGCTTGGCGTATTTTCAAAAACGCCAATGCCATGGTGAAAATTCTACCGCTATTTCTAGTGAAACTTAATTAGTGACCAATGAAAAGGCTAAAACAAAAGAGTAATTAATGAGCATGGGCGAAAAAGCGCTTTGAATTCGCGAGTTGGCGAAGAAGGGGACATAAACCGCAATTTAACCAATGTTTGTTTTGTTAACCGACGTTTGTTAAATTAGTTTTATTAGGTTTCCGTCAATTACCTCAAAATTTTGAAGCATGATCGACTGACGTCGTTGACATCTGAACTGGAACATAATAATCGAAGTAGTTTCATCTTCTTCTTGAGCTCCTCAGATATGTGTTACCTCTGCATTGTTGCATTTTGTACCATGTTCCAAGCCCAATTTTTTCCTAGTTCTATTGTCTTGGGTCACCTACTTTATTTATAAAGTCTGATAAGCCCTCAATGGAGTTTAGGTGTAACTCTTTAGGATATGGATTACCTAGAGTGGTGAATCTTGTAAGGGCAAGAGCATCAAGAGCACACTCATATAGGATATGATGAGCTGATTCTACCCCTGCGTGGCATTTCCTACAAATTGGTTCCTGTTTAAAAAGTCCCATTGTATGAAGGTGTTTCCTGAAATGATAATGCCCAGTAATGAAGCCTACAATTGCTTGAGTCTTCAATCTTGGGAGTCTAAGAATTTCAGATGCAATTTTCTCAGATGAGTTGAAAATCATACTTTTTGCATGTTTCTGTCCAGGAGAGCCACGCCAAAATCGAAGTAGTTTACATATCCTAGTCATCATTATAATGAATATCTCAGGTCTTCGACTGGTTATAATATAGAACATAATAGTAAACATTCCCAATAACAACGCCATTCTCAACAAGGTTATCATGAACCCACTTATGCTGTAATAAAAAAAAGAGATCAATTTATAACGTGTAAATAACAGTTATAAAAATGAATGTATAGAAGAGTAATTTTAAATTCCCTGTTGTTTTGATAGATATTTAAAAGAAATAACGCGGGACTATAGCTGAGCATACAGGTATTGCTGTATTCCGTTTAAAAAAAAATTAATAGTACAGTAGATTTATTTTCTCATGCATGTTTAATTAGTTTTGATTTTACAAGGAGAACGCATATACTTAGATTTCAAGGATTCCATCTCGTTATCAGCTTTAAAGACAAAAATTAAATTAATGCATATTGGAATCACAAATAGAACGTAAGTTCGGCATTTTTTTTATTTTTATTTATTTATTTATTTATTTTTTATTTTTTTATTTATTTATTTTTTTTTTTTTGAGTTCGCCATACCAAAAGTATTACCCAAAGAATTAGAATGAAAAAACTTCTAAATAAGGTTTCAGTTTAAACATAAAAGAATGATGCTCTTCAATTAAATATATTAATGTGTATGCATTGCAAAGTAATTAATCACCCTAAGTAATGCTTTGCGCCACAAAATGAAGACTCATGTCATAAGGTGTATAATTCTTGAAAATACTTAGGTGTATATACTTGGTATGAAGAGCATGAAAACGTTTAGTAACAAAGTTTTTCAATATTGAAGCTAGCTACTTGGACACTTTTCACCCGTATTTCAATGTATTTCTGAGTTTGGAAACGGCAAAAATGCATTCGCTCAAATTTCTATAAGTATTGTTATTTCAAAAAGGGAAAGAAAAGATTCCCTATAACATTTGCTTAAATCCTATAATCAGTGGTGTTGTGCTAATTTTTTTTTTACCGGAACGCGTATATATGATTATATAGACAGGGCCGATCCTGGGTAGGCGGCCGCTCTGTGCCGTCTCATGTCCCAAATTTGACAAAGGGGGGGGGGAGATTTCCCCCAATTTTTACCTGTCGCCAGGATCGGCCCTGTATTTAGCATAAAAAGGAAAGGAAACGAAAATTATTACGAAACCTATTTTGTGTATATATATATGTTTATTACAATAATAGGAACGTTTAATAAAATTAGTTAACAAATTATAAAATACGCATAGTAGATACTCAAACAATATTGCATAAATATTTTTAACAATACATGAAAACACTAATGGTTTTTATAAAATATTCCAAATAGTATTATGTTCAGGATTTTGTGGTTGAATTTTCCTTGTTTTGTTGTCATCTGCAGATTTTAAATTTTGCCAAACTGCTTTAACAGTTCTGAATGAACTAGCTATCCACCTTATTCCTAAAACACGTCCTATTTTTTAAATTTCTTCTCCCAAATTTTCCGCGCATGATTCTAGTTCACCTTAATTTTCAGGAGATTGATGATAAATGGTATATAATTTATCCATAAATATGTGAAAATGGTTAATACCATTTACTTCCGCAACAGCATCGTTAACAGAGAGCTCTAGACGATGATTTAAACAGTGACACATGATTATTTTTTTAAATTTATTCAATAATATTGTAGCTACTCCTGACCTTTTTCCTAACATTACACTTGCTCCATCACTGGTAAAAGCAATTAAATTTTGTTTCAAATAATTCTCGTCGAAGCTATATTTTTCCAAATTATTTAAAAGGTATTCTGTAATGGTGAATGCTGTTTGATCGGACAATTCTATTAAATCAAAGAAAAGGAATCGTGGTTCGCTGATTTTATTTATTTCAAATTTTAAAAATATAATTAGAGTAGATTTTTTATTTAATGTTGTAGATTCATCAATAAGAATCGAAATCTTTCTATTTGTTTTAATAATTTCTGAACAAATTCTTAATTTCATATTTTTGGATTTGTGATTAATTATATTTGTGCAGGTATATCTGGACCTTAAACCAGGTGCCAAAATTGTTCCATTTAATTCTCGCGATTGCAATAAATTATAATAATCCGAATTTGGTCGGTCGTGTTTGGCTAAATAATAAGCAGTTCTAAATACTAAAGATGTGCTCTTAATAGACGCCTTATTTAAATTGACTATTACATTTTCTATTGGCTGATGCTGTTCGCTGTTTAAAATTTTTTCTGAATTAATGTGCGTTGTTGTTTTCGCGTGTTCAAAATTGTTTTTCTTAATGACGTTAACTGCGATTTTTTATCTTCACCATAGTAAGAAACGGATGTGAAACTCCATTCCTTTGAAATACACTACTGGCCATTAAAATTGCTACACATAGAAGACGACATGCTACAGACGTGAAATTTATACGAAAGGAAGAAGGTGCTGTGATATGCAAATGATTAACTTTTCAGTGCATTCAGACAAAGCAGGCGCCAGTAGCGACACCTACATTGTGTTTAAATGAGGAAATTGTCCAGCCGGTTCCTCATACACAAATTCCATTTGAACGTTGTTGCCTGGTGAAAAGTTGTTGTGGTGCCTCGTGTAAGAAGGAGAAATGCGTACCAGCACGTTTCTGACTTTGATAAAGGTCGAATTCTAGCGTACCGGGAATGCAGTTTATCTTATCGCAGTATTGCTGCTCGCGTCGGTCGAGATCCAATGACTGTTAGCAGAATATGGAATCGATGGGTTCAGCACGGTAATACGGAACGCCATGCGGGATCTCAACGGCCACTTATCACTAGCAGCCGAGAAAACAGGCATATTATCCGCATGGCCGTAATGGATCGTGCAACCACGTCACGAGCCGTGAATCAAGAAACGGGGTCGTTTGGAAGACAACAAGTGTCTGCATGAACAGTTTGACGACGTTTGCAGAAGCATGGCCTCACAGCTCGGAGACCATGGCTGCGGCTTCCCTTGACGCTGCGTCATAGACAAGAGCGCCTTCAATGGTGTGATCAACGACGAACCTGGGCGCACGAATGGTGAGACGTCATCTTTTCAGATGAATCCAGGTTCTGTATACAGCATCATGATGGTCGCATTCGTGTTTGGCGGCATCGTGGTGAACGCACACTGGCAGAGTGCATTTGTCATCGTCATACTGGCCCATCACCTGGCGTGATGGTATGGGGTGCCATTGGATACACGTCTCGGTCACCTCTTGTTTGAATTGACGGTTCTTTGAACAGTGCACGTTACATTTCTCTTGTGTTACGACCCGTGGCTCTACCCTTTATTCGAGCCCTGCGAAACCCTACGTTTCAGCAGGATAATGCCCGACCACATGTTGCCGGTAATGTACGGACCTTCCTTGATACGGAACATGTTCGGCTGTTGCCTTGGCCAGCACGTTCTCCAGATCTTTCACCAACAGAAAACGTCTGGTCAATGGTTGCCGAGCGACTGGCTCGTCACCAAACGCCAGTCACTACGGTTGATGAACTGTGGCATCGTGTTGAAGCTGCATGGGCATCTGTACCCGTACATGCAATCCAATCTCTTTTTGACTCAATGCCCAGGCGTATAACTGCTGTTATTACTCCCAGAGGTGGTTGTTCTGGGTACTGATTTCTCAGGATCTATCCAGCCAAAGTTTTTGAAAATTTAATCACTTGTTATTTCTAGTATAATATATTTGTCTAATAAATATCATTTTGTTATCTACATTTCTTCCTTGTGTAGCAATTTTAATGGCCAGTAGTGTATTTACACCACGGGTTTTAGATACCCTCATAAGTGCTGTATTTTGTTGCAAAAGGAGCAACCTAATTTTCCGGATAACCAAGTAACCAAGTATATAAAGTAACCAAGGAAACTGTCTTTTCTTTTCTAACCACATTTCCACACTCCAAATATTAGGCCACGAGACTCCGTCAGAATCGTTATCATTATAAGTACTTGTTGACGTTGATGCTATGGCTGCAAGTTCAACAGATTCCAGTTGATCAGCGTTGAAGTTGGTGTTGTATACTTGGCTCAATGGTGCATTTTCCTGGGTCATTGACTCGTCTTCGCTGCTAGTTTTTAATTTCTTTTTAAAAAAGTCGGAGATGCTACTGTTTTTTCACTCATGTTGAAATTACTAATAAAATAAATACTATTATTTAATAGGAAAAAAATGGACATTTTTTTATTAATAATGAAAATGAAATATACTTACATTTAGGTTTATTAGATTAAAGATTATAGAAAAATGCAACTACTACATACATATATGTAGCGCGCACGTAATCTTGTAGTGAGAGGTTCTAATGCGAAATTGACACTAAGGCAAGCTGCACATTGAGGCGACAGCAGACAGGTAGCGTGACGTCGCGCCATTATGCTGCCTGTCTGCTGTCGCCTCAATGGCGATATCAATATCGATAGATGTTTCCAAACAGTTTCTAAATTTTAAAAAAGTTACAAATTAAAATGATCTTGTAAAATTAATTTAAATAAATATTAGAATTAAGAATCTCTATCCTTATGCATTTCTCTATCCTTATGGATTTTAGAATTCATATATCTAGTACATTAATATAATATTGTTCAAGCTAACTTTTAGCTAGCATGAACAATTAAAAGATTTACCATTTAGATTACTCAATTATTTTACAATACTTTTTGTTATATATTAATAATTTCCAATGAAATTCTTTATTATTTTTAATTTTGTACTGATTTATATTGAACTATTAGGTTATAATACATAAATATGCATTTATATTTATGTAATATAACAAATTTAAAGTATGAAATAACTAACAAAAATGTGTAAACAGTTATTAATATATTTAAAATAACCAACAAAATATTTGCCAATTTTGAGTCCGTTAACTAAAGAAACGTATTAAGAATATTCATTATGCTTTTGGCTGAAATATCAGAAATTTATCAAATAGTTTGGAGACTATACTGTGCGTGTGTGTTGGATAGTTATCTCTGGAATATTTTATAAAAAAACTTTCTACGATGGTGGCATTTTTTGGGCTATTATTTGATTAGCTATTGTTTGATTAATTGATTTTAATACATTTTCAGATGTATTTTTAAAAGAAATTTTATATAGTTTTGAGTAAATATTTGCAGTTTGTTATAAAGAGAATATTTTTTGCTCCTTTAACAAACCTCTTCTTCTCTGACTAGTTTTTAATGTATATGATTTAGCTTAGTTTTAAGCAAAAGATTATTATGATCTTATTCCCAAATAAAAAGATTATTATGATCTTATTCCCAAATAAATACTGGAAAGTATATCTCATTAACTAATTTCCTTTTAATAAATGTTACATAAAAGTCAAACTTAATTTCAGTTATAACTAAACACCAAACAATAAATTCATTATTTTATTTTTTTTTTTTTTTTTTTTTTTTTTTTCCAAAAAAAAAAAAAAATTCCTGTTTGTGCGTGTACTTGACTCCATTTTAGCCATGGACATAATTTAAAAAAAAATAGTATAAATTTAATGATGTGTTAATCATATTACAATATAATTAAATTGGATTGAAAAAAATGTACCTTTGTCTTTAAAGTACAGTGAATAACATTCAATAGAAATCAATTGAGTTTTGAAATAATAATTCCAAATTTTTTAAGCGTTATATATTGCCTGTAGAGATAATTTTATACTTTAAAAGCGAGACACCAAACTTTAAATATTTAATAAAAACGTCAACGCTTTAGCCACATAGTTCTCAAGTAATCACAGAAACGGAAGATACCCGCTCAGATATATTGCACATGCGTGAGATATTCCTTACGTCGCTTCAGTATGTGGTACTTTTCAACATGTCTTTCGCGGGCAGCAACGTGGCCGGGAAGCGATAGGTGCGCCTTGGAGGCATGCTGTCTCAATGTACGGCCTGCCTAACACGTTTTAATCGACACTCTTACTTAGGTAGCATGCATAGAATATTTTGCTAACAGTAGTACTTATTAATGTTATATTTACATTGCATTGGTTCGGGTTCGGTTCAAACCCTTGTTTATAACGATACATATAAAAATTCGTCAAAAATTAGAAAAAAAAATCAGCACTTCTTTTTAATTTTTTTTTTCAATACGTCAGCCAATTCTCGTTATCTGAAATCATCTTTAGTTCCCGAACGCGCTTCTGTCCAAAAAGGAAGTACCGGAAAGGCGTTCTGGAGCGTTCCGGCTCGACAACACCACTGCCTATAATCAAGGCTTTCTAGAAATCAGGTGAACTAGGTGGTCTTGCTATAATACACTACTGGACATTAAAATTGCTACACCAAGAAGGCGACATGCTACAGACGTGAAATTTTTACGAAAGGAAGAAGGTGCTGTGATATTCAAATGATTAGCTTTTCAGCGCATTCAGCAAAGCAGGTGCCAGTAGCGACACCTACATTGTGTTTAAATGAGGAAATTGTTCAGCCGGTTCCTCATCCACAAATTGCATTTGAACGTTGTTGCCTGGTGAAAAGTTGTTGTGGTGCCTCGTGTAAGAAGGAGAAATGCGTACCAGCACGTTTCTGACTTTGATAAAGGTCGAATTGTAGCGTACCGGAATTGCGGTTTATCTTATCGCAGTATTGCTGCTCGCGTCGGTCGAGATCCAATGACTGTTAGCAGAATATGGAATCGATGGGTTCAGGACGGTAATACGGAACGCCATGCGGGATATCAACGGCCACCTATCACTAGAAGCCGAGAAGACAGGCATATTATCCGCATGGCCGTAATGGATCGTGCAACCACGTCATGAGCCGTGAGTCAAGAAACGGGGTCGTTTGCAAAACAACAAGTGTCTGCACGAACAGTTCAACGACGTTTGCAGCAGCATGGCCTCACAGCTCGGAGACCATGGCTGCGGCTTCCCTTGACGCTGCGTCATAGACAAGAGCGCCTTCAATGGTGTGATCAACGACGAACCTGGGCGCACGAATGGCGAGACGTCATCTTTTCAGATGAATCCAGGTTCTGTATACAGCATCATGACGGTCGCATTCGTGTTTGGCGGCATCGTGGTGAACGCACACTGGCAGAGTGCATTTGTCATCGTCATACTGCCCAGATAGCAAACAACGTCCAATGAACATCCCTCGGACATCCAAAACATCCATATTTGATCCTCCGACGTCTTGGATGTGATTTGGACGTCCCCTGGATGTTCTTTGAGAAAGTCCTCAGGACAGCCTTGTAAAGCTGTTCTAAGTATGTCTTTTTATGGATCTGTTTTGGACTATCTGTTGATAAACATCCTGAAAAGGCTCTTTTACATCCTTTTTTGGTTTTTCTAACAAATAATCTGAATGCGTTTTTTTATTTACTTATAAAATTAAAAAATCATATCAATTTGTTAATAAATGTAAATAATTTTGTGCGACATTGTATTTAGTAATTAAAATGAGAATATATTCTCATTTTAATTAGTAGAAATCACCTTATGTAAAATTTATGAATTTTTGTGCTATTAAAGATCCTGTCTTTTATTTCATCATAATTATAAACAAAGATATATGTAAAAACAAAAGAGTATGTTTGGCAAAACTATATTTTTTTGAATACGACATGAATTTAAAAGGGATTTTCAAGGGTTATACGACTGCTATGAAGACAGTACATATATTCTAAAGGTAAGTTATGTCAATACGTTAGATCAATACGAATTGATAAGTTTTAAAATAATTAACAGATTACAAAGTATAATAATATTTTTAAAATATGTTCATAATGTTTATTCAAATTTAATATAGTGTTGTATTTACTTCCGCTACATTTTGTTTTCCAGGTAAGGAAAAAAAAAATCTTGGTAAAATTTTCTCTTATTACAATTTAATTTATATAATGCAATTTTGACTGAAAATTACAAACGTTCTTCAGTTTATTCCTCACCATTAAAAATATCATTTAATTAAAATAATTAAAGCACTTATAAAAACAGTTGATTTTCTCGAAGAGCATTTAGAAAAAAGAATTATTTATGTATGGGATATAAATTTTTTTTATCTGTTA
>JAPDSC010156157.1:2970-19230 GCA_026290005.1 Latrodectus geometricus
ATATATATATATATATATATATATATATATTATTGTTATTATTACTACAATAACTATCAAAATTTCGCAATATAATATGGAAATTTTTGAAACAAAAAAAGAATGTTTTGCCAATTATTTCTTAAAAATATTAACTAATCAAAGAAATATTCAGTGAATGTATTTTTTCCTTTGTATGTATCTTTAAACTAAATTGATAAGATATGAACTTGAAAGAAAATATCCCCTGTGTGAATTTACTAATTCCAGTATTAATCAATATATGGATTTATTTCCACTCCTTTCGATATGGAAATCAAAAATTTGGTATGGAAAAAAACAAAACAACATACTTTTCTTTAAGGTTTACAAATCTCTACTCTAAAACTTAATTAAAAATATTCAAAAATATGGAAATAGCCAAAATACTATTAAATCTTACAGTTCTTCTCTATCGTTTTAAAATTCCGTTTTCAAATTTCCGCTATCCTATTATCTGTATTAAGAGAAAGAAAGTCAACAACGACAGACAGTCAATATTTGGAAAGGAAAAATTGTACATGGTCGTTAGGGTTAACTTGAAACAAAGCAAATAAAAGCCCATTAAATGAACGAGCCTTTTGTTTATCGTTGATTTTCTTAAGAGCCTCAAGTGATAAATTTTTTAATGATGACATAAAAATGTATTTCTCAATACGGGTATTTTGTTATGCATCAATAACTTGAATTCATAAGAGTTAGTTTTACTTTTTATATTTTGCATGTATTAAATTTTAAAGCTTTTTTGTGAAATGTTAATAACTTTCATGCTTTTCTGAAGAAGTAAAGTGAACAGGTATACGTTATATGAAATACTTTTTTTTAATTTTAATACCATTATTTTGTTACAATTAGATTGAAATTTTTAAACTTAACTTGAGATCTAGTAGCAAATATTTAAACTGCAATAAATTAAGACTTCAAAATATTATTGACATTTAAAATAGATATTTTCGTACATATAAATCTGCTGGAAGAATAGATATTTAATTTAAGAAAATCCTCAATCATTATTTACTCATGTTATTTTTTTGTCGGAAGGAATAAATTAAATAAATGTTAATGTTAAATTACATATATTAAATAAATATTTACATGATTACTTTTATACGCATTTTAACTTCTCTAAAGCGGTGTCTACATTGGCTTACATCATTCCTATTAAAGACTGTTTTATTAATTTTGAATTAAACTTATTGACAACTTGTTAAACATATACTTTAATTTTAATAATTTGCAATTTTAAAGTAATCAATAATTATAACTAATACTTTAGTCATTAATCTTAGATTACACCTTCATAATTAGCAAATGAGGATAATCGATCAAACTATTAAATATCTAACAACTAAAATACACTTATTTATATATGAAATGTAATGTAAGCATATTTCTTATGTAAACAAGGCTTTTAACTTTTTTCTAAACATTTATATTTTTATATTAATTTTTACTATTGAAAACTTACCCTTTAATAATATTTTTTAACTTTTTTAAAAATAAAAATTTCTTTTGTTGTCCAACGTAAAATATTATTTTGACTGTAAAATGTCTAGAATTCACATGCAGATGTTTTTAACAAAATGTTTATAACATTGAAATTATAGTAATCCTAATAATGCTTCATTTAACAGTATATTATTTTTTAAACTTTGTTTCCGGCCTAAAGTTATGTATATGATTAATTGTTTTTTTTAAAAAAAGCAATATGCATTCTCTTCCAATATAATTTATAAAACTTTAATGCTATAATGATTGAAATGAATAAAAGCGTATTAAAACTATATAAAAATGATATATAAAATGATTTATAAGTTTCTGTGAATATATAAGTTTTAAAAACAGCATTGTTTTTATTGCATAAAATTTTATTAAAATAAAATATTTTAGGTATATTTGATAATTTTGTTAGACATTTTTTGAGAAATATTATCAAAACGATTCTAAATATGTGTAGAACTTCATATCAAAGAGAACCAAAAATTAATTCTAGAGTCACATTGTATTTTATATGATGAATTAGTTTGAGTAGAAACTGTTTAAGTAAATTTCACCAAGGAAATTTTATAAACAAGGAAAATTTAATTTCTATTTAAATTAACAGTAATTTTTTATATGTTCTTTTTTATCTGTAGAAATGGTAAAAGAACAAACTTAAAATAAAAATTTAATATTCTGAAAAAAAAAAAATAATAACATTTTTGTAATAGAGCAATATAGCATTTTTTTGTCATAAATTTTAAATTTTGATGTAATTTAAATTTTCTTACCTTATTGAACTATTTTTTGCACAATTTAATTTCTAAGTTGCAGTTTTATAACAATAAATGTTTATAGATAATAATAATCAAAATGTTGTTCACGACTTAGACCCAATTTGTAAATGAGTTGATTCTATATAGGGTTTTTTTCTTTTTTCTTATAATCTAAACTAGATCCTAAATGTTGGAGTATTTTTTAATCATATTTGAGTTTATGTTTTTTAAATGATACTTAGTTATTACATATTTGGTGTTTTAAATATTTTAAGTATTTTAAAAAAATAACATTCTTGAATATATGGAAATAAGAGGGAAAATATTTTAAAAATACAAATATTTTTCATGTATATACATAGTTTGCTAAAAACTAAAGTATTTAAATTTTAAAAGCTTCCCTTAATTTTTCTTACAATAAAGAATATAAATGAATAATTTAGCTTTCAAATACGCAGTAAGTACGTTACAAAAATTATTAGCAAGCAAATGTTTATTATAACTGACCTGCACTTTTATATTTAAATTTTGCAGTATTTGCTTCATAAGAGTCTATAGAAGAAATATCAAGGTATAAATCATGCATACTTGTTTTGCATATCGTAAATCCTCAAGCCAATAATCTTATAAAAAACAGCATACACCATACAAAAAGCTTATTTTAAACAAGTTTTAAGGTCTACAAACAAAATTAATGGTATGGATAGTTTGAAATACTGCCATCAATTTCAGAATATATTACTTCTGATTCCAGATTTATCCACCAGTTTTTTTTAAGTCAAAATTTAGATTTATAGTTTGACGCAATGTATATTAACGCATAATTTATAACCATATATTTGAATTCCATAAAAGAAAAGTGTCACGCAACGAAACAAGTTATTTATTTTTAAAAAAGAACTACCTTGTTCTTTTTTAGCTTAGCAGGAAACTTTTTGTTGGGAAAGTGTTTTGGCATGTACCAAATATGTTTCATTTGTTCCCCAAATTTGTTTTATTAATTCCCAGATTTGTTTTATTTGTGAAAGTTTTTTGGCGTTTCCTCATGCAGTAACTAAACATGTCGAAAAAATTTTATTTATATTAAAATTTTTTTATAATCTATACCAAATACAAGCTAATATAATCTTTGAACTCAAAAAGTACGTCAAGAGCATAAATAAATAAAAAAGAACATGTCCAATATTGATGAACTAGTCAAAAAGGTATATGATGTTTTGCTCAAATAAATTATTTTCCTCCAAATTTAGCAAATTTAGAATACTTATGTAAATGCATGCAGAAAAATTGCTTTATTAAATAAAAGAAAAAAATGCTTATTTAGACAATAACAGATAATAATCAAAAAAGAAACAATTATACACATTATAATAATAATTATATTAAATAATATGAATTCTGTGGTTTAAGCAATGCTTTTTTTATAAATCATTTTCGAATTTCAAATAAAATATGTATAACTAGTTTTTGATTTTAGGTGTAATGGCTATTCCAAGAAACCTATTATAATTATAGTTTTACAGTTTATTATTTTACTTATTAATAAATAAATTATCTAAAAATTATATATTTGATAATTTAGTAATAAATTAATAGAAATTTTAGAATGGGTTAAAAGTAACAGAATTTAAAAAAGAGAAAGCATTTATTATTCATAAGTTGTATTTTATACTTAAATGGGAAGCTGTGTGATAATCTTATTTTTATAAAAATAATTGAAGAACTTGAAATCTCATAATTAGTTTTATATGCATTGCATAATGCATTCTATCGACATTTGTTTGTCACCTTATTTATTCAAAAAATTAAACCCAAAAGTATCTAGGAAAAAATTTGCATATTATAAATAGAAATATTCATCAATTTTAAGAATTGTTTTAATTATACTAGTTTAAGTATATTATATTACACTATATCAAATTCAAAATTACTATTTATAGATTAAATATAAACAAGGAAACTAATTATTCAATTTATATGAATTACATATTATATATAAATTACATTTTTGGACAAGGTACTAAAAATACATCTGATTTTTTACTGATTTAATCACTTAACCATTTCAAAAGTTTTGTTGGATTTCATAATGTGGGAAAGTTATAAAACTGATAGCTTCTTAATTTTGTTGTGCGTAAAATATTTTCCATAAATATATATTAATTCCTTATTTTCATTGATTGATTTTTTCAATGCGTCTAACTTCAACTATATTGAAATTGACTAAGAATAAGCTGTTGATCTGGTCACGAAATAAATATGTAATAAACTGTAGGAGTCGAAATCGAAACTTTTATAATTATTTGATTTGTTAGAATGTTTATCAATATCTGTCACTAATTAAACATATAACTCGTTTGTGTTTTAATAATAAATCGAAATATACACAACTTCTAACGTTATTTTGTTAAAGAATTACATTGCAGAGAAAAATGTAGTATTATTAAGTTTTATTTCAGTAAATAGAAAATATAATTATATTAATTAATTAGTTATATAAATCTGATTAATATTATCTAAATATAAATTAAATTTCGATTTAAATACATATGATAAATGCACTATTAAAGTCTAACACAGTTAACCATTAATATTTAAAAATATAAATTAACAATTTTATAATTAATCACTTCTTTTTTTAAATGTATTTTTTTATTCATTTCTTTACATCATTATAAGTTAATTGCATAACTTCAATAAAAAGCTTTTGAAAATAATATTTATTTTTTATACAAAGATCCAATATATAATAGTCTTAGTAATAAATGAAGAAATTACACAATAAATGGATTTCAATTTTAGTTTCTTAGACATGATCAAGTATGTAAATGGATCGAATTAATCTTTGAAACATTCTGATATATACATAGGGCTCTTTGTGTTTTTAAAATGCTACATAATTTCTATAAACACAATGAAGAAGTTCAATAATTATTTTTACTGTAATAATATTTACCTGTTTAAAGAAATAAAATATTAGTATTTTCATTAATGTTTACTTAATATGTTATTCAGGAAATTATGTTCGTCTTATTATTGATGTGCTTACATGAAATAATTTACTAACATTTTAAAACACACTTATATTGTAGCAACTTTTTTTTATCAAAATAGGATTGAATGTGTTTATTTTTATAAATAGAATAAAACTCATTTCAAATAGCAAAGTTACGCTTTTCAACATTTATTTTAACGATTCACAAGGAAGTGCAATTACATTTTTAAGTAAAACATTTTATAAATGATTTTTATTAAAATTGAAAATGAAAAGAGATAAAAAAAAATAGAAATTGGTTTGGAATTTCTCTTTGGAAGAAAGAAATTTCATTTTTATGGAAAAATTCAATATCCTGATTCTGTATGTTTCTTGAAAAATTCATTTCCTAGTTTGTCTGAGAGCTTTTTTAGTTGCTGTATTTTCTCGAAGAGTATGACAGAAAAAAATAATTAAACATCCGTCAGCTCAAATTTCAATCTTATCTGGTAAACAAAAATATTCTTATTTTAGTTTAAGCTTCCTTTACAGAAAAACTTGCTAAGAAAATATTTATTCTGGAAAATAGAAAAACAAATGTTTTATAATTTATCCTTCTTAAGGTTAAGATAAAAAAATTGTTTTCCCTGTGAATCTTTTACATTACATTAATAAATAACATTTTCTTTAAAACAATTTTTGATTGTCTACATATATTAGAATACTTATATTCTTATAACAAGTTAAGAAGCTTAGACATGTTTTGTTTTATAATTTTACTGTGGTAATATATTTCATTATAAAATGGTATTCAATTTATATACTTTTAATATTATAAATTTATAAAAAAAATCATTTTATAATTATTTTGTATTTTTGAAAACTTTACTTTTAGTTTTTTTACTTAAGTTGTATTGTTGAATTTATTTTTAATAACACAAAATTTGTTAAATGTAAATATGTTTATGTGCGAGATACTACATAGCTTAAAAATACCTGCAAGATATTTTTTTTAAATTATCACAAACTAAATTACTCATAAAAATAAAAGTTTATAATGTAATGAAAATCAAAATAGAAAATAAAATTTATCCATTGATATTAGTTGAAATAAAATACTGAAACTAAGAAACTGCACAGTTAATAAAGAAGAGAAAAAAATATTAATTTTACTTTGTTCAAACAATATCACATTTCAATTGTATTATGTTATTTCCTAGTACTCTATCTTAAAAATAGAAACTACACCTTAAAAAACTTAACAATCACAAGGTATTATATGTTTCGAAATGTCTTGCAAAATATATATTTGAGCGTTTGTCTTTAATATGAGAATGGACTTCCTCTAAGGAGTGTATCCTATTTTCCATTTTGTATAATTCCATTTCCATTGTGTATCAATTTTTGGTAATCCATTTTTGGTAGTACGCAGTAATATTTAACCAAATGAAATAAAAATATCATTAATGTATCATCAATTTATTTGTAATAAAATTAACTTAAATATTAGCTTTTCGAACTGTATGTATTGCAAAATGTGCTTGGAAACTTTTTAAATAAAACAATTATTCAATCATTTTTTGATCATTAAAGAGTGAGATGTTTGCTTAAGTATAATATTTTTTGGAAAAAATATAAATGTAAATAAGTATCGTATAAGGAATATTGAGCTTCTTCAAAAAAGAAATTAAAAGCAAAATTTCATTTTAGTTATCAATTAATTTTTTGAAGTGTGTTATTTTTAAGATTAAAAATATGTAATCATTTCAATTTCATTTATTTACTTATGTGTTCACACATCTGACATTTTCTTCATAACTATTTTTGTTCAAAAATAATTATTTAAGATATTTTATATTAACAAGATGAAAATAATAAAGACAGCGAGAGAAGAAAGAGAGAGAGAGAGAAGAGAGAGCGAATTCGATACTTAACTTGACACTTTTAATCATGCTAGTATTATTTTACTTACTATTAGTATTATTTTACTAATTATTAAATTCAGATTACAATATAGTACAAATATATATAATTATAAATAATATGTTTTTATTATACAATTCTTTCTCTCATTCTAATATAACATTGATTCGACAATTATTTTTAAATATAAATTTTATTAATTAAATATATATTTTTAATTTCCCAAATAAATATTCTAATATATTATTTATATAAATAATTATTCAACTGTAATTTTTCAATATTCGAAAAATATTTCGTCAATTTGAGGCTAATAATCTCTTATTAACTACAAAATACTTTTTCATTAATTACAATTGAAGCAGAATATTACTAAAGCTTATTTGTAAATCATATTCTTATAACAAAATTGAAAATGATACATGTTTTTCTTTCGATTACAAATATAATAGATATTTCAGTCTCAAATTCTTATTTCATCACCAAAAATTGCCTCGTAATAAAAATATATTTTATGTAAATACTGTATTGATATGGGGAAAATTGCATTTTGTACTGTATATTTTATTTATTTCTTTGCAAAGGTTTCTAAATTATTTTGCACATGAAAAAATGCGAGACAGTCCTTAAAATCACATTGCACATTTGGCTTTTAACAAACTGTAAACATTTCCTTATTGTTGTTTCGTATAGGGTGAAAGATGATCGTTGTGGCATGCCAGATATTTATTAACAGGTTTTTCTTTTTTTTTAATCTAAAATAATAAAATATCTTCCTCTAAATGTGTTTCAATCTTAATTTAATTCTGTTAGAAGAATGCAAAAATTATACTTTGCTAAAATAATTTTAGTGAGATAGTTATATGATATGAGTATAGTTTATGTAGTTAAAAACATTTTAATGTTCACCATGTGTAAGGTATGAATAATATTATGAACATAATGTTGTTAATAAAGCTAGAAAGTTTCAAAATGTGTCATTCAAAAGTGCTTTCAACTAATGAAATTTCATGTATTTATTAAGCCAATATTTCTAGAAATTTCCCTTAACATACATAAATATTGAAATTTTATTAGTTATGATAAAAATTTCAAATTCCAGTTATAAGACTTTTATTTCTTATTATAATTTTTCAAACAATATTCCTTTTAATACTAAATTTAAAAAAATAATTCTAGGATAACAACATAAATATTTTTCAAATATCATGATAGATATTGAAATAAGTTTAATATGGTTTCTAAAATTATCTAACAATAATTACCAACTTTTTATGAAGGAACTTTAATATATTTTGGGAAGCAGAAATATAAAATTAAGAGCAGTAAAAATAAAAAAATGGCATTACAAATGTTTATTTCCTTGCTTTATTTTGGAATAAATAAATGTAAAAATTAAACAATGAAAAAAAATGTAGTTAGATATATGCTCAATTAAGTTTTAAATAATATTTTTTTTCTTTTCAAATAAAGAAGTTATAAGCCAACTGATCTATATTCATTTTATTTTTAACTTATCTCTATATTTCAAAACATAATTCTCAAATTAACTTGGAACACAGAACTTCATATCTTTGGAATGACATATTCTAAACTATAACTAAAATAAAAAATTAATTTCAAAGTCGATGATATTTTGGATTCTAAAATATTCTCTTGTAGTTAGTATTTGTCTTCCCTCAATGGATATGAGTGAATCTTCTGGGTTTTGTTATTGATGCCATACAATTGTTTTAGTAACTGAGAGGACACAATTTGAGAAAATTCCATTTCCAAGAAAAGTCATTTTCTCTGTGACATTTACCTTCCACTAGAACTGTGTCCTGAAGTATTGGTCACAATCTTTGATGAATAAGCAAATACCCAATCTACTCGGATGGATTTTATATACGATCAATAAAGAAGATTATTTTATAGGGTTTGTGCACAATGATGAACTTTGTAAGATTGTAAGTCTAAGCATTATTACAGATTGACCATTAAATCTAATATTAAAGATAATATTAGTTAGATCATAATAGAGATTCATTGGTATTAAAAAATATTGAAACATTGATTAATAGTTATGGCGTAACCAATGAATATTTATTTTCTCCATGATTTATTTACATCATCTATTTTCTTTTTTACATATTTATAATGTTTTAAGCATTTAAATTTCATTTACTCAATATAAATATTAAACAACTAATAATCTAATTTAAATTTTTATTTAAAATACTTTTTTAAAATTTTACTCTCTTAATTATTCTTAGTTAGTTATAATTAAAATTCTGTTTTTTAAATAAAAATTGAATTAGTACTATTTTATTGTTTTGTATCAGTAAGTTATATCTATATAACTTTTACTAATTTAAGTTAGCTTATTAGAAATACTTATAACATATGTTCTTCGTTTTTATTATGTACTTTGCATTCTAATATTTATTATATATTTCACTGAAAAAGCTGTATTTGTGTCACAATTTTAAAATGTATGACATCAAAATTTCATTTTGAATAAATCTTAGAAAATAATATGAAATCCAATTAATGCTTAAAAGTTGGGTATATGCACATTACAAGATAAGATGATGATAATTTACACTATTAATAAATGTTTATTCTTTGAAATATTTAAAAGTTAATATAAAATTAATTTTGTATAACTATTTTGGCAAGTTGTATAAAAAATTTTGTAAATCTTTATCAATAAGAAGAAAGACATTTTATTTTCAATTATTTTAATTGATAATAAAATGCAATATTAAGAATTTTATTAAATTTTAAAATAATATTTAAATAAACAATGCAATAGGCAAATTAAAAAGTAAAAAATTTATATACATAATCAGATTAAGGAATTAATCATTGTGAATTAATAGAATGAAAAAAAATTGTTGCTTTTTCAGCTAAATAAATTTATTACTCTTGTAGTTATGTACACAAATGTAAGAAATTTTGGATTTGATAAAAATTTCAATTAAAATCATAATTCACTCACAAATATTTTCGAATAATGAATTTTAATTGTATCGGCATTGAAAAGCTTATTATTTGTCTATTTAAAAAGCTATGAATTAGAAATTAAAAACCATCGTTTTCGTATATTTTTGAATACCTTCACTTCCTCTAAAAAGTGGTATTAAAATCGAAATTGAAGTTTCAATACAATCAATTAGCCTATTTTGAAATAAATAGATTTGATGTAGCATATCTACCTGTTTTAGATACTTTAATTCTATTCTTAGTCTATTTATGGAATCCTTCTAAATATTTAGCAGTGTTGAATTTAGAATTAAATTACACCTCTCTCAACACCACCATATTAATCTCATATACTACAGAATCAAAGACTTGGTATTTTTTCTGGTGGATTAAAAGTATAATAACTAGGAATTTAGTTTTTGATGTTAGATAATATTAAAGGTGTATTGAATAGGAACTTTCTGCAATTCTTAACTTACGTCGTATCATTCAAAAACTTCCTTTTTAAATAAATCAAAACAAAATTCCTTTAATTAAAACATATTCAAAATTTCAATTTATAAGAATATTTTGACAAAATTACGCTAGTCAAACAGCTAAACATTTTTGATTGCATTTTTAAAGCAAATGAAAATATTGAAATTTTAATGTATGTAAAGATTTCTAAATGGTGTTTTACATTTTATTGTATTAGATTTAACAATTTCTATGGAAATTTTCTTTATAAATAGGAAGCACACAGCATTTTAAATTCTGAGATTCTTATTAAGGATGGCTAATTTTGAAAACTCATATTTTATATCCACATACAAATTACCCATATATTAATTATAAAATGTTCACTAACTAATTAATATATTATATTATGTAATTAATTTTCTTAAAAACACGCATACATTTTATAAATAACTCAATTCTTTATTAATTTCTAAATTATGCTTTAATGTAAGGATGTCTATTAATCTAAATCATACTTTTATGAAGTTTAAAAAGTACTTTATTCATTCTTGGATAAAATTATTCATTGTGTGGTGCCTAAAATGCTGATGGAATAAACCAAACTTAATTCTAGTTATAATATGATAATTTTACTTTATCTTGGTACTCATAAAGAACATATATAGGGTAAATAATTGATTCTGATGTTTATGAATCATTGGAAATTGAGGACGGTACCAATTTAAATTACCTTCATGTTTAATAAATTCAACATTTTCAGTATAAGTCTGCAATAGCCATAAATTCCTTTTATTAAAAATTGAATTTACAAAAATAATAGTTATTAGGAAGTAAAACATAGGAAACTTTATAAACAAAATTACAGAACAAATAATTTTATGTGTGATTGCAGGACATATGGTTTTTAGATAAATTGGCTAGTTTTTTTTTTATGTTTTTCTATAGATTTCTTTGGTTTATATATTTTTATATTTTCAATGAACTCATGTTCAAAATTTCATTTCACAACAATTGTGTTTAAGATGTTCGGTTTTGAAGGAATAGATAAAGAAATGAATAAAATAAATGAAAAATATGTCAAAGAATAAAAGAGCAAATCAATAAAAAAAAAGTTGAAACACGAAGGAAATTATTTTTTTCTCAATTAACAGCTTTCAGTTGATTTATAGATATTTCTTCATTTAAATTGAAATTATTTATTTTTTTGTTCATATAAATAGTTTCTGATTCCTAAAAACAGTAAAAAAAACTTATTTGGAACTGCTTTCGAAAATTCAGGAAAAGTTATTATATTAATTCTCAACTCATAAGTTGTCGTATTTATTTTAATATCAAAATATAATGCACTAATCATTTTAAGCCACAACAAATTAAGATTTTGATTTATTTCTGTAAAAGTTATCTTAATCTCTTTTTCAATATTATTAATTTAAGAGTTACATACATTTTTCAGATATCATAAATAATTTTAAGGAAACTAATTTTCATTTTGTAAAAGAGAACTGTGCAGAAATATATAGTTATCTTACATTTTAATTACATTTAATCTGAAGTTACCTCACCCCTCTTCGTTCTTAATGAGAAAATGAACTCACACTTGGTGTATAAGAGATTTGCTTTGTTATTTAATAAGAGTTAATTTATATGTTAACATATCTCCTAACGTGGATTACTGGGGGGATATTTAAGTCATTTACCCTAATGTTGGTGTTCTGATGCTTTGTCATGCAAAATTTTAAAATAAATTTTTAAACTATATTTAAAAACATCGAGATATAAGTATCATAATATTCGTTGAAAATGCAATTTGCACTATATATTTTATTTTCGCTTGTATAATGCGTTTTAATAGCCCCCAGAGAATAATCTTTATATTCCTATAGAAAATGGTCTAAGAAATATTAAAGAATATTTATAAAAATTAGCAAATTGTTAAACAATATTATCAATACATTAATTATGATTAGTATATGACTTTGGCGATGTTATTCAATATTCGTTTTTTTTTGCCTAGTTTTATGTATTGAAATAAATAGTTATTGAATTTTCAATTATTTTTATTAAAACAAAATGTGCTCAAATATCTTGCATTATGATTTTTCTGGCACATATATAGAGAATATAATGGTATGAACAAACGATAATTGAGTTAAAATTGAATTATACATGTTTACTTTGAGAAACTGGTGTGGGAAACGTTTCTTAAGATTTTACAAATTAGTATACAATATAAATACATTAAAAAATAATGGCATGCATATGTTTTTTTTTTTTTTTAAATCTTTTAAATTATTTAGTTTCGATTTCTTTGTCATGTAACTTTTGGTAATCGAATATAATCTTGATTTTTCAATTCATTTGCTAAATGAAAATTTTATAGAGATTTCTTGCATTGTGTTATACTGGCTCATATATAGAATATAAAGGAGTGAATATTTGATAATTGTAATAAATATGTATTGTATATAATTAGTTTTTAATTGCTACTTACTTAAATATTTTAAATGAATAATGATTTAATACATGAAATCTAATATAGTAAAAGTGATAAAGCGAAATATTAGTACTTCCTAATCATATGTTAAAATAGTTAATGATTTTTGAAATTTATTGTTATACATTATTTTGTATCAACAATTAGTTAAAATATTGTTGATACAAAATAATGTATAACAATAAATTTAGGCTTAAAATAATTTATGAAATGATGTAAACTCCCTAATTATAATAATTTATCCTATATATTACTATAATTAGGGATTCTCCAGATTTCCACGTAAAACGTGAAAAATATTTTTTAATAATGGCAGGCACTGGATGATTAACCCTTTGCCACAACAAGGCCAGAAATTACTACTCATTTAGCATTGCCCGGTGGGCAACTGTGAACCAAGTCACGAAGGCGAGTAGCATTACCGACATCACACCAACACAAACCAGTTTATAGGGTGGGTCACATTCCTACATTATCTCATTAAAGGACAAGAAACACAGAGAAAGAAGGAGACAGTATATCCATGCTCTAGCCAGAAATCGAAACCAGGTGTTTCTCATCCGTAGTCAGGTGCACTGACCACTTTATAGAGTAAGCGGCACTTGGAAAATATAAAACATTTATGCAGTATTCTGGAATAAATTAATCTACAAACTTGTTTTAATTCTTTCTTGAGATCACACTCATAGGGAAATTAAGGTACCCGTTGAAGCAACAAAGATACAATTTTAGACGTGAAGAGCTTTATATTTTAATAAAAATACAGAGGGAAAATTTTAGAATACTTAAAAAAACAAAATGGCTCAATTTTTTTTTATTTAGTGCTGAAATTATAGAAAGTTTCTATGTGTTATGTTCTTTGAAAATATTTTTTAATAATAAAACTAAAATAAACATCCGTAAGTTAACAACTAATAAAATATTGTTAAAGAATATATATAGTTCTGCTTTTATTTATTTACCGTAAAAATGTATACTTGTTTAAAAAAATAAGAAAATACAATTGTACAGTTCTTGAATTTTTAGAATTCAGTTTTTTTGTAACATTATTTTTGAATTTTCTTAAAAATTAAATGATTAAAATCTGCTTCATTTTAGAAAGAATGATTTTCAAAAAATATATAAAGAAGTTAAAATAAAATATTTCTTGATAAATATTTGTATTATTTAATTATTGAATTTTTGTCATTTATTGAACTGTGCAACTTGTAAAATCATAATCATTAAGCCAATACCCCCATTATTAAAATATGGGTCTGATACGTACATTATTTAAAAATATGGATAATTTTAATTCAACCCTTAAATAAGTATTCATGATGTATATTTTCCTTTAACAGTCCATCATATATATTGAAAAATATTTTTAGTGATCTCATTATGTTATTTTTAATAAATTATTTATATTTAAAAATATGAAAACTATTAATCATTTTTAGAAAAATATTAAATTTCTATTAAATTATTTAAAACAAAAATAATATTTAATTTTAAAAAAGATTTATTATTTAATGCTTTTATTAATTAGTTTATACACAAATCTATTTATGCACAGACAATGCATAAACTGTTGCATAAAATGAATATGAAAAAAAATAAAATTTAATATGCATGAAGCTTATTATTTTAATATTGTTTTTTTCTGTTCCTTTATTATTAATTGTATTAAATAACTTATTTTGTAAATCAATCAAAGATGAATAAAAAAAATAAAGAATCCTATTCAATATTAAAACAATTTAATATATGAATTTTGTAAACTATTTGCAATAAAATTCAGTTCTTTCTTCAATTATTCTTATTTAAATGAACTTTTTTTATTTGTCATCCAGTTTAAAGGTTTAATCTATGTGCGAGTAAAAGTAAATAATTACATTAGGTTTAATCAAATAAAATTATTTATGCTTTTTTCTTTTAGTTATATTTAAAAATAAAAAAAATAATTGTCATATGTAATCGTAAAAAAATATCAAATACTTCGTCAGAAAATAGAAAATTTAGCATATTTCTAAACAAATATAAATTGCTGAAACATATTAAAATACTTATTAAATTAATATTGTCTTATATAAGTCAACTTTCAATACAATTAACATATGTCGTCTACTTTTTAACTAATTATCAGATTGTTATTGTAAGATTAAACCATGTTTCTTTTGTAAATATGAATTCAGATACATGTTTAATCGAAAACGTATGTAAATTATAAAAAAAAAATAAAACATGCTTTTTCCTTGAAAATAATTTATTCTCTATTTATTTTAATAAACTATCTTCATGATGTCTTTAATTGTAGAGATTATATATTTGCTTGCTTTATATATTTTCCCTATTTTTACGAAGTATATTAGATGAATCTAATGCAAGGATTCATTATTTATTTTTTCATGCATTTGTTAGGATTTATCAACGTCAGATTATATGACAGAAAGCAGAAATGCATCACGGGATACGTAGGGAAATGATGTCCTTTCCAGTTCGATAACATAATAAATAAAGTCTTGCAAACTATGAGTTACTAGACAAGATATCGCTTTATTATAATAAACCAGACGTCGCACCATCTGAACATTTATCTAATTAATTACATGTGGGTATTTTTGATTATATTCTAATATTTGGAGTAGGCAGGAAATTGTAACTAAATATCATAGGTCACTGCTATTGTTTAGAGGATTCAATGATTTTACTTTCAGAATGTAAAAAAAAAATTCTTTTTCAATAACTGTTTCAAATCTTATATTTTTCTTCCTAAAAAATTTATTATGTACCTATATCTATAGACATTTTTTGGTAATTTAACTACTTTTAATCAATATTTATTTTTGTTAGTAAATTGCTTGAGCAGTTTTTCTATTAAGTTATTTAATTACAGCGATACCATAAAACATATTTATTAAAATAACAAAAAATTTTTAGATAATTTAATATTTATAAAAATATCAAATTACGAAATATATTTCAAATAAAATTTATATAAATCAAATAAATTTTTTTAATAGTAAATTTTTAATATATCAATATTTATTAATTTTTAGATGAGTTCTCATAAATACTAGTCAGTCTGTTAGTGAATATTACATATGCCGATATATTAAGTCGACATATTTTAAAATAAGCTAATTTCATTTTTACTTAAAATTATTAGTATTAAAATTTAATAGACTATA
>JAPDSC010156157.1:19330-81260 GCA_026290005.1 Latrodectus geometricus
ATATATATATTAAAAGTTATGTTTTTCTATCATATCAAATAGTTTGTTTCAATCGAAAACCATCCGCTAAAAAGCCTGCTTTTTGAATGTCAATTGAAAATAATAAATTTGATATTTCTAAAGAAATCCAGGATTTATCATCTTTTAGTGATCACCTAAAGAATTAATGATGTTTTAAATACCTTGAAAAATATCTTGAAATTACAAATTTTCATAATATTACCGGTAATTTATTATATAAACTATATAATTCTAATGTTAAAAAAGCAATAAGAAAAATCATTAAACACAGATTTGATTGGATAATTCCTAATTCATCATTTAAATAATTTGAAATCTTTAAATATGATATAAAATATATAAAATTTAAGTAACATAATTTTAAGTATCTATTTTAAAGTTTATTTTTTAATTTAAGCCGCAGTACATCAATTAAATTTTTAATTTGTCAAACAAAATCATTTCTGTAAACTCCCATGCTAGAAGGCATATAAAATGACATTAGTCAGATTATGAATTCTAAATTACATAATTCAAATATAAAATTATTTTAAAGAAATTATACTACTTTATCTGAATAAAATACAGTTTAAACCTTTGAATTATTTCTGTATCAAACAAGTATATTTATTAAAAAGAAAATATTATAGTTGGTCTACAAGTATTTTAGGTGAATATAAATATCAGGAAAAATTAATTTACAGATCACGATGCTTTAACTTAATGGAAATTAAATACATTTATCATTTAATTTTTATTAAAATTCATATCGGTGTAAGGATTACACAAAAAAGATTTACAATTGTTTATATTGTCTACTTAATATATCTCTTTATAAAATTATAATGTGGTTTTCCTATAAAAATAATATTTTACGTATTAGGTAAAATATTATGAATAATTCTACACAATTCATTTAAGGAATTTATGAGAACAATTTTCATCAAAGTATATCATAATTTTAAAGGAAATGAAATATTTGAAAATGAAATTTTATTTTTTCATTAATGGAATGAATAACTGTAAAAACTAGAAAAAGGTCAATTTTTATAATAGACAAGTATTGCTTTTTTAATTACACATTAAATTTTCAGTTTATTTGAGACATCTATTAATATTAAATGATAAATAATTAGAAAATATAGTATTTTACATATTCATTTTATTTTGAGTTTAACAAGTAGAAAAAATGCTTGCAGTTTAGTAAATTTTTTAATTTACATAGTACTAAATGTTAATAAAGGAAATTTATTGCTTTGTATTTTTAATTTTTAAAATAATATATGTTTAAAACATTTAAATATTTATTTATAAAAATGAGAAAAACTCATATTAATTTTTGTACATATTTTATTTTTTTATCAACAAATATGCTATTAAAGAAAGCTATCTTTAATGCTATTCACGTAATATTATATAAACTCATTAATTATGTCAATATGACATGAACATGTTTTAATCATTAATTAGATTTACGTTTTGGGTAATATTATTTGCACAAAAAAAGTTTGTTAACATTATCATAAATCAGAAAATTCTGTTTTTGTCTAAAGAAAAAGATTAAATATTAAAGAACTTAAGAAAAATCTTAAGTTTTCTTTATATATAATTGGAAAATAGATGAAAAATGAATTTTTCTATGCATAATAATTACATATAAGTTGATTACGTTTCCAGAAAATAATCAATTATTTTCACAGCTATGCTTGATCAAATTAACTTTTTAGTCAATGTAAAATAGTCATGGGAGTAAATTTACAATAAGTAGCTGTATGAGCTGAAGTAAAATTACAAATTTAAAAAAAGAAACTATCTCTCTTTCTCACGAGTGAGAAAAAAAAATTAGGCTGATATAAAACTTTCATTTCGTTAAATTAAATTTGAGCTATCTTTCTTTAAGATAGAATAGATAACAAATTAAATTATTCCAAAATTGCACTTTTGAAATTTGATAGTTTAAAAAAGAATTATAAATAAGACCTAAATTCTTATTTAGGGAATAGAATTAATGACATTTATAAAACAAAAGTTTTCCTATAACTTTCTATATTGCATAAAACTATTATCTATCAATAATTTTTACCAAAATTATGATAAAATGTTTTATTAAATGTTTTTATTTGTGAATTTATATTTTTATTTCTTGTACAGAATTAAATGCTTTCATATCATCATAAAAAATTTCTTAATATAATTCTGATTTAATTCTTTAAGTATACAGCATTATTTAAATATGAAAAAATAATTGTCATAATTATTCTGTGCAATCGTTGTAAAATAACTTATTAACTTATTTTAAATCTACAGCAAATTCCTACTATGTGGAGCATAATTATAGAAAAGTATAACTATTCCATGTTTCCACAGTTAAAAATAGCTGATAAAATTTTGAAAATCAAGTTTTTTTACACACAAATTTGAATGATTTTTAAATATTTTCTCCTTTTGATAATGTAGGAATAAATTCAATTAAAATAAAAGTATAATTTAAAATGTGTCTAAATTACAGTGTAACTGAAAATCTTCAACTAGGCGATCAAATTACTAATTTTTTTAATTTCTTCTAATGTATGACTTTTTTTTTATTATGTTTGATATGCAATGTTATGTTTATAATATTTGACTTTATATAACTGACAATTTAAAAATCTTAACGAGACATATTTATTTTAAGAACATAAATTTTATTTTGATGTGCACTTTTGAGCAATTGTTTTTTTAAAAAAGGTTTTTCCAATAAAAATGATCACGTTATTTTACATCTATGTAGATAGAAATTGAAAAGGACTTTTTCTATTAAATTTTAAATTACAAAATACATGCTTAATATATAAGAAAATATATGTTATATAAATCAGGCATAAGTTTAAAAACTAAGCATGACAAAATAAATCTGCAATCCTGAATATCCTTCTCATTGGTTCAGTTTTCCTTCCTTTGAGAATAACTCCACTGCACATTTTTGAACTTAATTCTGAAGAAAAAAGTTTATCCACTTCAGGTTGCAGAAGATGATGAAGCCAATTCCCATTGGGGTCACTTCTTCCTTGCTCCGACAACTAAAATGATTTTTGTGACAGTTCTTGCTTTCCTCGAAAGAAGTCCTGTTCTTGAGGAAAACATAAAGAAAGCTGGTTCATTCATCCAAATATCAATCTAATATGAGTCACAGTGACTTATCTAGAAAAACTTATGTAGAAGAAATCTCTAATGAAAGGAAATTGAGAAACTTTTATGTGTAAATATGTGTTTTATTTATAAGATTTAAGAACTAGAATTTATAAGACTTATAAGTATAAAAACTTTAGTATATATTAATTATAATTTTGTTGAATTTCGAAAACAAAATTGAACAAATTATGTATTTTTATAAATTTTTTCTACTTCAATGTATTTCTTTAAAATTATACTTTATCTTTATTCAAATGTTAAAGCGCATACCAGTATAATATTCTTATTTTTCAGTAGCAACATCATTGTATAAATAAAATATGGCTAAGCAATTGAGCATGAAATGCATTCTTGTGAAGCATAAATTCATATATAAAAAAGTGAACAGTCAATTTCTTACTGTACAAAGATTTATAAGAAAATCAACATTTTCTTATAAATCTTTGTATCAACTCTAATATTTTTTTACTAGATATATATGGATAGAGAGCATATTTTTAACTACTACTTAAAAACATTTGATGTATGACAAAAATTTATGTATGATGTATGTGTGACAATAATTTACCGTATTACATAATTTTAAATTTTTCAGCATTATTTAGAATTTTGATTCCGGATAAACTTTCATCAAATGGTTTGTTGATGAATAAATAAAAATATTGGGCATACATTTTGTTAAATTAATTCGTTTCAAATTTATTAATCAAAATGTAACTGTGTACTGTTGATAATAAACAAAAATAAATTGTAGCTGAATATGATACAATTTAATATGAGTACCCAGAAAAAGCTAAATTTAAATTTTCTAGTAAAATTATGTATATGTAAGTGCATTACAATTTTAGGTAATTAAGAATGTTTGTAATGGAATTTGCAAATATGAAAAATGTAGGTAAATGTTTAGTTGCAAATCTTTTATGTACCGCTTCAAAGTTTATAAAATATGTATTCATCTTACTACATACCATTTGGAACAAATTATCACGATTAAGTTTTATTGCATATGGCTAGAACATGTAGAGAAAGTTTTCTAAAATATGCGTGCAGTTTTAGTAGATAAAATAACTTAAACGTTTTATAATATTGATTAAAATTAATTATTAAATATAATTTGACTTATAAATAATTATTCTAGAACAAAGTAATTATGGATTTAAAACATACAAAAAAGTTAGCATGTGTACTCTTTGAGTTAATTCGTAAGACGCCTCTTTTAAACTCTTTCATAAGTTATGTAGAATCAAAATCTTACAAAATAAATGTAATGTTTATTTATAACTATCTGAATGTGCCAGTTTCATTATAAGCTATTTCAAGTATTTCATCTAATTCAGTAAACTTATTATTAAAAGAGGACTTTCCGTAAACGTATATTCTTATTGAGTTAAGATGTTACTAAATAAAAAAATGAATCTAACTTTTCAGTTTCATAGTTAACAAAATATTTTATCTATGTAGAGTTTAACTCAATATCTGCTGTAATAGGTTCATAATGCATTGATATTTATCTTTAATATTCAGTAAATAAATGGATCTTAAGGAAATCGTGGATATTATATAGAACTTCAAATTTTGATTTTCGTTAATCAAAGAATAAATTAAAATTCTTTTAACGTATAACTATATTTAAGTAAATATTTTATTCTATAAGGCTCACGTTAACTTTTTATGTTAATTTTATCAAACATTATACACTGCTCTCATTCAATTTAACATCCGGAACTCAATTTATTTTATACATGTATTATATTTATTAAATGTGAACTGTCAAGTTTGACTTAAAAGTATTTCTAATATTCAAATATTTATTTAATTCCGTTGCTGTGCAGTAAAAATAATAAAATCTAAAATAAACCATTTTTTTTCATTTTCTATTTCAACTTATATCAAAAAAGAATTTGCAAAGTTAGTATTTTTGAAAATGAAATAATATTTGTAAAGTACTTAGTGCAAAATTTCATGTGTTTAAATATTTCTAAATATTATGAATATATATAAATAAATAAATAATTTAAAGTGTTAATGTCATTCATTTTACATATTTTTTTTAATTTAATATGCAATTTTTATTATAATTCATTGATTATTAATCTTCTATTTACAATAAAAATAATTTTGATAATAACAGTAAGGACATTCTATCGAGGAATTTATTGTGAAACAGAAAATATTTTCCTTAAAATATCATGCAAGAAAAGTATTTGCAGTAGTAAATTACATAAAATTTAAGTATATAATATTTATTAATTAAATAAATTATTTATAAAATTTAATTATATATTATTTGTGTTACTGAAAACATTCAAAAATATATTTTTCCTTAAAAAAAAATAAGCACGTAACTCAGAATAATTGGTAGAATGGTTTAAAATATATTCGATTAATTTAAAAATAAATAATAAAAGAGAATTCACAATACAATCTTAAAAAAATTCTTAAACTAGATATGTTATCCGAATGTTATTGGACGAAATATCTAAAAAACAGCTGGTAATGCTCTTAGCGGTATAAAACAAGAAAAATAAATATTATCCCTTAATGTTGGCAATATAAAGTGAACAGAGAAAAAATAGATGGTACTTCTAAACAAAAATACAGAAAAATAGTTACCCAAAAACTGAGAAAATCACAAGAAGAGCAAATATGAAAATTAGAAATCGTAAATTTAAATAGTAATTAAATAACATTTAAAAACTAGGAAGAATTATTTTATTTACTACATAAGAACTGTAGGTAACTAAGTGACATGTGTGTGCGGCTTTTTAAACTTTCATTTCAGTTTCTTTTTATATTAATTAATTTTTTTTTATAATTGCTCTTGTAATTTTAAATTTTATGAGTTCTAACAACAAAGGATCTATAAATTAAAATATTAAAGATTCTTATGAATTATGTAGTGAGTTTTTTATATGTACTTTAATATTAGATTCCACATGCTCTTCAGAATGAAAGGTCCCGAGTTCAATCTCTGCCACTGCTGAGGAACAGGTGATGCATAATGCATTTCTGCCTTCTTCATGAAAGTTTACCGTGTTGATTGCTAGTTAATGTCTTTAAATTCAATGCCAAAATAAATTTAAAAAAACTGAAAAAAAATAAAAACGTACTGTCAATGAAATATAATTTACGCTTTATAAATACTGAAATGTTTCACAACACTTTCAAACAGTAATGTTATATATAATGCGGTTTTAAAACTGCATTCACACAATAAATGTAAATATTGACTTTTTTTCTAATATTTTTAATAAATTTGTGCCTAAAGATGATTTTCCTAATATTTTTTTTTTAAATTTATTATTCTACATAATGACTAATCTTTAGTGTATACATATAAAATAAAGCTTTTATGAAGATAAGGTCTAGTCATTTTTGTATAATGGCTAAGATCGTTTCACAGGTTTGTCTATAAATTCACTTGTTTTAACCGTGGTTTTCTTTCTAAAAGATTTTTATGAGCATCTGTAAGTGCATATTGACATTATTTATAATCTATAATACGCACATACATACTTAATACCTTAAACATCCTTTTTGAGAGACAATAGTTTTGCAATAGCTGTTCAATGCAGCTTTTATTTTTTTAATCGATAATTTTAAAGTTATCATGAAATATACAACTGAGTTAAATAATATAAATTGGAAATTCTTTTATTTGAATTTTAATTTAATCTGAATAATTTGTAGCGCCGTGAAAAATTGTGAAAAAAAGTTAACTATGAGTTTGCTTTTTTAATATTAATAAATAATGACATCACTCAAATATTTTTCAGGTTGTATTTAAAATCAAATAAAAAGCTTAGAAATATATATGGTACAAATAAAAAGCTTAGAAATATATATGTAGGTTTCTTAGAAATATATATGGTACATTTAACTGTTATATTGTAGAAATAAGTAATAAATGCATTGTTTAAACAAAACATTTTAATTGAATATCACACTCAAAAAGAGATACAAATTCCAAAAATTTCTCAGTTGTTAAATATTTAATCACTGCCAATTAAAAAAGTATAAGGATTTTTAAAAAAATAAGAAAACCATTTGAAAGTTAAAATTATGTATATTTATATAATAATTATTAATGCATATTAACTTAGCACATTAAAAAACAGGTAACTTTTAATTACAAGAGACATTTTAAATTGTAATGAGATAGCCACTGTAAGATTTTTTTTTCCTCTTGAAATTTTAAAACATGTTTTAAAATTTCAATAACAGAAAAATTGTGTAAAATTTTAAATTATATTCAAGAAAATATGCGAAATTTAAATAATATTTGAACTCGTATCTGAGAAGGAAGTAATTAAACAATTTTACGTCGTGGATAATTTTAATTGAAACTGAGAATATCTCAAGTCAAAAATAGGGAATTATTGATTAAATATCTTAAATAACTAAATTAGAAAACGGAAAGTTTATTGGAGTGAATATTTGTAATTCTATTCACAAAAAGATTTTATTGGTCTTTAAAAAAGAATCATAACGGTGTAATTGGAATTCTATTAAAAATGAAGTGTTAATTGACATTAATACAAGTTTGTGACAAACAAATAGGTAATTTTATGTGTAGGCACTTAATTGAATATCGATAGCTTTTAACATATAATATTTCCTGATTATTCACATAATCGTGTGTCGGACTATCATGATCAAGCAGATTTTGGTTTAAGTCCATATAAAAGTGATACAATTTTAGAGATATGCTTTAAATAATTTGTACATATTTTAGATAAAGATATTTTTAAAGAAGGAAAATATTCTTTTACTACAAATTTTTGGATGTATTCTTTTTAAAAATTTACTAAAGTAAATATTTCTTTAATTGAAATATTTTTTATGGGGAATGGTGATTTTAAATTTTAAGCATTGTAGAAAACACTAGTAATAATTAGAAAATTAATGTATTGAATTTTTGTATAAAAATAAAAATATTTAATTAATATTATATCAGAGATTAATTATTGACAAATGATGGAAAACATTTTCAATTAATTAAAATAGGAAAACGTATGCCATTTTGAGTTGAAGAGCAGAAAAAGCATTTTATTTTATTTTTATCAGATATTAATCTTTTTAAAATATTCATTACTATGTATCTGAAATATGCTTTACATTAAAATGCCAGTAAAAATTTGTATTCATAGCTTTTCGATTTTCAATAAATCATAAAGTTAGACAAAATGTTGTATTAACTATTGAATGCATTTTCTTAAAATCTCCAAGTAAAATATAAATTATAATTATACAATTTGATACAATAGCTATAGGGAGAAATGAAATAAGTTTTTTTATTTTTCAATTATTTCGATATTCAATTGTATTATGGAATCTTAAGTTTTCCTTTTTATACATAAAAGAAAGCATTGAAGGCATAGGAGATAATTTACTCAATTTTTATAATAACAACCAAAAAAAGGTATGATCATACTATTTTTTGTAAATACAAAATTGGTTTCTGAATTATATTTATCATACAAATTTATTATGCTGTACTTATTTATTATTGAGTTGACTTAGTTACGCAAATAAAAAAATTCAAATGACATTTCATTATTTGAATACGATTATATTAACAAAAATATTTACTTCCCTCAATAAAAAACAATACGCAAAGACTTCTCAAACGTAATTATTCCATTCAATTGTTATGCACTAAATTCAAATATAATTTCTTTCCCCTTCAATCAATGATAATTACTTCAATCAGCTGTAAATGAATCTTATCACAGTCACAAACTTAATTTTTTATCTTTGAAAAGACGTTCCTTTTTGAATCGATATTCACTTTTGTTGTATCATCTCCTTTGCTTTTCATGCTTTTAATAAAAATCCATCTCATGTCCTTTAACACGCGTTTTCTTTCATGGCAGTATCACGTAACATTAGAAATAGCCAATTTTTTTCCGTAGAAGCTAATTCTCAAATTTTGATGTTTTTTTAGTAAATTAATTGGAGCATAAAAATAGGAGAACTAATCAGTGAAATTTATTGTGTTCCATTAAGCAGGAGAAAGTTCTTTTATCATAATAGTTTTTTTGGATGCGTTTTTTATATTCGGAGAAAATGGTCGATGGCTTATTGCGTGTAAACCTACTTTGAATATGTTAACCTATGTTATGATCAATTTAAAAATGCAAGAACTTTATCTTAAAGGAATTCATGACTTATTTCAATAATTGAATATAAATTAATTCAATATATGCAGCTTTCAAAAATTTTAATCAACAATACTGTGTGTTTTTAATTAATATAGCTCGATCAAAATGTAGAAAAATAAATATAAAATATTTATATAAATATGAGCACATTTAAATGTGAACTTATACCAAAACCGCTATATTTATTAGGATAGTAAAAATGTTATTCCGATATTAAATTCATTTATTACATATTCAGACAGAGAAATTCATCTAATGTGTAACGCTTTAGATAAAGGTTAAGAAATTTAAAATAGTATAATTTTTGAAAAATTCTGAAGATGTAAGCAAAAATTTCAAATCTAAATAAAATAAATGAAAGAATTATTACTTTTATTCAAGATATTACATATTACGCATTCTAATACAAGAAAGACTTAATATAAAGTCTTTTTATTAAAATTTTTACATTGTTTTCTTAAACCAAGTAATAATTATTACATTTGTTATCACAATTCTTTTTACAATAAGTATTTTATATTTTTATTTACTTTGTAATTTGAATTTTGTTAGTCATAGATATTAGGAGTGAAATTGTTTAATTAATATCTTTCTGCTTATCATTAAATAATTTTATACCTGTTTATTGGTGAGATATTTTACTAAAAGCAGATTTTAAGAAAGAAATTTTACAAATTTAATTAGTTTACTTTTCATTGACTGATTTTATTTGTGACTTTGTTACCTAAGATATAATGCGTCGAAGAGTATGTTTCATTTGATAAATGTAAATGTTCATTTGATAAATGCTTCTATTACTTTCTTTATTGTTACCTGAAATTAATTATTTTTAATTTAAAATTAACAAAATGTTGTTATCCTAGCATAAAACTAAAGTAAAGACTTGAGTTCTCAGATAATGCACAAACTTTAGAAATCATAGAAGGTCTTATAAGCATAGTTAAAACTATTATTATACAATAATATTTACCTTAAAATTATTTTATTTACATTTTTAATCAACGTCACAAGTTGAACTCATTTTTTTTACTTATAATTTCAATTTCTAACACTTAATCTTGTTTTATTAGTCCGAAATTATAGTCATCTAAAATATTTTTTTCATAGAAATTATATTTTAGTTTAGTACTTGCATTTTAGAAAGTATTGGAATATTTTGGTTTTATTGTAAAGTAATGGAATAGCAAAATGCCATTGATTTAAATTTAATTGTTCTTCTTAAGTATTTAAGTATATAATAATTGTTGACCTTGAAGTTTCTCTTTAAATAATGAAACTGTGGCTCAATTACATATTGAAAAAAAAATTCCTTTCCTTCTTTATTAATGACTTTTGTTGTTCTAGGCCCTTATGTTTCTCTTAAAATTATGTTGAGAGTCATTTACAGAATCAATTGTCATAGGAGCAAGAAGTGATATATGAAAGATTATTTTTGATTTTCCATACCAATAAATAATGATTTATGAAAGAGGAAAAATCTAATTATCATGATACAGAAAGTAAGATTTTTTTATTTAAATTTTCACAGTAAAAAAATTTAATGATATTTTTAAGGTATAACTTCTTAAATCATAGTTTAAAGTATTTTCTTTAAGATCTTTAAGATTTAAGATAAAGATTCTTAAGACCCATTTTGGGTCGTCACTTAATTTATAAAAATAAAATTAATTTTCATACATTTTCTTTTTCTGTGTAAGTTGAATTCAATTCTAAGAATGTAACCCAACAGAGTTTATTTGAAGGTATGAATTATTTTAGAGATTAATTTCAAATTAATAAAAACTATTTTAGCTATTCAAATAGTTCAACTATGAAAAATAGTTTTAAAAAGTACTGAAAAAGGTTTGATTCAAACTTGTTTCATTAAGAGAAAAAATTATTTCCATTCGATTATTTTTTTAAACTTAGTTATCTAGTTTATTAAATGTTTAAATTATAAAATTAAATATTTTAAAATATTCTTAATTATTTTCGTAACTAATACTATAATTTTTAATAGTAACAAGGCATATTATTTTGTACTAGCAATTATTTATTAATTTACTTATGAAAACATTATTATATAAAATATTATATAAGTTCACTATATCATTTAAAAATTATATACCATAATAATTCCATGATATTTTGCTGGTGATATTTTGACACATAGATCATTAATGATAATTACAATTATTTATTTATTTTTAATAATATTTTTTCTTGAAAATAATGAGCATTTTTACACTTTTTTAAAAGATGCATTTTAAATTTCAAATATTCATTTAAAATTTAAAATATATATTTTAAAATGTGTTTATTCAATGTAAATCCATTCAATATGCTTAAAATATATCGCATTTTTGAAATCTCTCATTTTTTTGTTTTATAAATTTCCTTCAGTGCCAATCAATTATATTATGGATATAATTCATTATCCTACCCATTAGAAATTTCAATCCCTATTCTCTTCCTACTCAGCATTTTGCTTATAGACGTTTGAAATTTGCAATATTACATTTTAAGATTTTTGTTAGATTCATAATTGAAATGATTCCCCATTCAGCGAATTTTAGTTATCAGTATAGTGAGAAATTGCGTAGTTTTTAAGAACTTAATTTTTAAAATGTTAATTATAGATATCTAACTGAAATCAAGTTGTATTGTAAATATTAAATTTAAAGACAAAATCAGAGAAAAAATTTATTAATATAAGCAGAATAGAAAATTCTCTACTAAAAGAGTATTTTACGGACAGAAATATTTTCGAGTTATTAAGAGTTATTAAATTTAAGAGTTTCTCGGAAAGCATTTGAAATTTCTATCACTATATTTTCGACTTATTATTAAATTTAGATCATAAAATATTTCATCTTTGTTACAAGACATTTTACAATCTAAAATTTAAGAACATTAAACCTATTGAAAAACATTTATTCGAAAAGTTAAGTAATTGTAAGAAAGATAAAAATAAATCATATGAGATTTAGAAATAAAGAATGTACTCAACTGTTTTGATTTTCGAGATTTTACTTTATTTTGTTTTTTCAGATTGTTTTAGTCATAAAAATACTTATCAGGAATATTAATTATTAGATGTAAGTAATATACAAACGGTTAAATTATGTAGATTAATAAATTAATCTTAAAGATGACAAGAAACATTGTTTTTTTGTAAAATATAGATTTTTTAGATGTTGCTGTTTAATAATACAAATATAATGTAGAAAGTGGTAAGATAAAATAAATGTAAGACAGTTTTGTTTTGATTGACTTAGTGTAGAGTTATATTACTTAAGAATTATATTATATTCCACTATAATTCAGAATTATATTCTGCAAAAAATACACGTTAGAATTTAGCCAAACATTAAATATCTTAAACTGGCAATGTAATAAATAAATCATGTTTTATAAATTCACCTAAAAAAATTAGTTCACAAAATTTCTTATATGTTCATTTTTAAGAATATACGCATCAAGAAATAAAATATAAATCCCTATAGATAAAAATTCGAAATTATTTTACTTAGTTTTAAGCAGTGATAAAGCTAATTTTTTGTACACCTTTGAATTATTGAAAAATAACTTTTGTTACTTAATTGATTACCTGTAATAGCTCAATCTTGCAATTATGTGATGAGATGAAAAGTATCTTAAAAATGAAGGTCTTATAAATATAAAAAATTAAGGACATAAAACTTTAAGTCAATTCAAGAAAAAAGATTTTTTTTTTCAAGAAACAAATAATTTTCTAAAAGAAAATCAATAAAGACCCCTTACAGAAAAAAAATATTGGTAATGCTGGTTTGAAGTTTTTCTAGATAGAAACGTTTTTGTTAATTTATATTATTATTGCTAAAGAAGCCACTGTGGAAAAAAATATTGGTAAAAGGGGTTTAATCTTTCTCTAAGAATGGATAAATTTTTGTTAATTTATTTTTATAGACTATTATAGGTACAGAAGAAAGTTTTCTGTTAATATCTTTAAATTATATATGTACAAAGTTAGATACTTCTGAAATGTATCTAAAAATTTTCGTTCACATTCTTTTAAATATGTTGCTTCAAAAATCGATCAAATATTTTTAAATGTAGTTGGTATCAACTTAAAAATTCGAAAATTAATTTTTTTACTTCTTTGTGGTAAAAATCAATAAATAAAAAGTCATATTTTTAAAAGTGTATGTACCTTGTAAGATTTAATAAAAGTAAAAGAAAAATACTATTGAAATTAAAAAAGGCACTATTGAATCACATATAGAGGGAAAAGCCTACTAAAGAGTAATAATGTTTAAACTTTTGTTTGCTTTCTTTTAATCCCTTGTTTAAAATGATCATGCATACAAAAATATAGTAATTAAAATACAAATAAAATTATAATAATATTAAATATATTTAGTGGTATTTCTTTGAAGAGATTTACAAGCTTTATATACTTCCTTATTTATAATCTTAATTGATTCAGAGTATAAAAATTTTGTATCATTAGTAGTATTTGAAAAACCATTTTATATTGATATCTTGAAATTTATTTTAATATTAACATATCATATTTCTTTAACATTTACTATGAACATTAAAGAATAGCACTAAATCAATATTCATGAAAATATTACTATGGAAGCATCTATATTACAACTGGTTAGATCCAAGAATCCTTTAACAAGAGAACATATTTAAAATACATTCCATCATTTAAACAGAGCACATGATAAGCATAAGCTTAAATTATGAAATAGAAGGAAGACCTTGCATGCTAAGAAATAATTCTAAATTTTAAAAAAGTGCACACTAAAAAGTGACTCGTTTTTTATGATAACCATAAGTTCCTAAATTTATTTTAAACATTAATAAAACATGGTTATTACTTAAGTACAACTAGTAATATAGCAAATGTGCTGTATTACTAATGATGTAAGATGTGTCTCATTTTTACAGTAAATTTTGCCTCACATTGTTAAAGCCTATTGACTCATATAGGATATGTGTAAACTGAAATGCATGTCTCGTTTTAGCAATAAATCTTACTTGTTAATTTGTCTAAACTTCATAAAAGTTAATTTATTAGAACAGTAGGTTTACTATGTTCGCATATATTTAAAACGGGAATGTTCTGTTTCATTTCTGCAGAAAGCATAATTTAAACTATCTTATAAATTACACTAAAGTAAATTTATTACTTAGCATATTCTCTAATATAACATATGACCACATTAGAACAATGTGTTTATTTCTACAATAAATATTACTTAATAAATTTCTCTTAAATACCATTAAGTAAAATTTTTTAATACAACAAAGTTTTTACTAGTCTAAAAAATTAAATACTTCATTTAAACTATAAACACACTTGTGAATAATTTAGATAAATTTTCCATGTAGTGTACAATATGAATGTGTTTTAAAATGAGTAATATATTTATTAATAAATATAATAAATTATAATAATAATTTTTTTGGTTCTAAATAATAGTATTATCATAATATATTTATTTAGAAGCAAAAGATTTATAATAAAGAATCAGATGTTTTAAACTACACGAAAATTCATTTTCATGTAACATACAACCTTTTATGTAAGCGAAAAAACTTTTATAAAAGTTTTCATTAACATTGTAAAGAGATACTATATTTTGAGAGACAATATTAGAAAAATATTGAAGATAACCTCTAAAATATAAATAGTTAGTTTGACAAAAGTTTAGAGAAATGTTTTACCAACTGGAAAACAGATTATTTTAGTATCTTATTATGACTCACTTATTAAATAATTCCTGTAAATAATTCCTTATAAATTATTCACCTTATTATGATTCTTCAATATTACAATACATTTATGTTAAAAAGCATAATTAAAACAGTTTTGCCCTCAAACTAGTTTAATTCTTAATTTTTATCATGAAACATTCAATATAACTCGATTTTTTTTAACTAACTCTAAACATAATGTAAGGCTGTAGTGTTTATTTAAAACTATTTCGAGATTTATATAAGAATAAAAATGATATTAGGAAAAATTAAGGTAATTTAAAATTACTTATATTAGGCTTCCTCAAGGATAATTGAATGATAGTTTTTCAAATATATGTTTCAAACAATATGATATTTAAAGGTCACAAGTTATTTTTTATTTTGTAGTGTAGTAATGTGAGAAAAAAATATGTATGTTGTTAAATGTCGCGAAAACAATAGCACGTCTTTAATAATTTCTTCTATGATTCGTTATTTAAATGTATTTATGAATACAGATGAAATTTTTGATTCATACTTTAATATAATAATTTCATAAAAACATTCACATGCAATTTCTTTGAAAAATGCAATTATTTATTCTGGTTTTTGAAATGTCAGTTTGCAAATAAAATATATCAGGAAATAGAGAAACGTATCTGACGTTTGAAAAATGTATGAGAAATAAGATATGATATATCCTGAAAAATAATATATAAAACAAATAATATGTAAGAGATTTTGAGCTTTTGGTTCAAAATGAAATGTATTTTATTTTTACTTCAAAAAAATATAAAAAAATATGTCAAATAACAGCAAAAAATTTCTATTCCAAATTCTCATCTTATTTTTTTTCAGAACTTTTTGGTTAGTGGTATTATATTAATGTGAAGGAAAAGTTCAATTCTTCTCAATAATTATAACGTTCTTCTTTGTAAATAAGAAACGACATTTTGAAGGTTTTATTTATTGTACAAAAAGCAACTACTTATACTATTGATAGATTTTATCATTAAATGTATATATATATTTTTTTCATATTTGGGTAAATTAGATTCCAAAAATAATATAAATCCCGATACCATTTCAAATATTTTCACAATGGAATGACTTCTGCATTGTGAAAAATAAATATTTATAATAAATAGATAGACTTGAAATTTTAAATATTATTTCTTAAGAAATCATTTCTGATCAATTTTTTTTCTATTATTTTTCTTTTTATTAAAGAATATCCTTTTTATTTTTTTAGCAAAACTTTTTAATTTATTTTTCAATTAGGACAGTTTAATTTTTTAATAAATCACTTCAAACAATTCTTTAATTGAATTGAAATTTTGACACTAAAATAACTTTTTATTTTTTAAATTTTTCTATACAAACTTTAAATGTGTATGTATAGTTGTTAGAAAAATACCTATATAACCTATAATTAACTATACACACACACACATATATATATATATATATATTTATAAATATATATATACTTTTCTTGATTACATATTTACATTTACAATTCAAAGATAACACATGTGATTTTTATTATCTTTGGAAAATGTTGAAAAATTTCTCTCTATTGCATTTTTTATTAACTTGTTTGATTTATTTTTTCAATTATTGTTCATATTTTTCACTATATGTAATACATTTTTTATAAAAATGGAAATAAATAATATTAATGAGAGTGCAATAAACTTCCAAATCTTTCTTATTGTTTAATATGAATGCATAAAGTATATAGAAAACATTATGTTTACGTGAAGTCTTTAAAATATGAACATATGTCAAGAATAGGGTGGAATATTAAATGAATAGTAATTAATAAAATATTCTTGAGCAAGTTTTAATAAATCATTTTGCAATGTTGCTTAATATAATGCAATGTTGCTTAGTTTTATTGTAATATTGTTTAGTTATAGTAGAAAAATACTCTTGGTATTATTTAAAAACTTATTTATTCAATTGAAAAACACAGATATGTGACATAAATGTATGTGTTTGAGATTAAATAAACATATTAAAATGAAATGTATATGATGAAAGAAGATTATCAAAAAAAGCTGTTAATTTTGTGGAATCATTTCTGGTTTATGTTCATTATTTTCGAAAGTTGACTAATTAGACTAATATCTATGGTTTAAAAAGTATCTATATAAATTTTCAGCTCATTAGAGTGAAAAATGGACTCTGTATGCTTATGTTCAAAAAATATATTTTATCTTTAAAATATTTGCTTGTTTTACGTAAGTGCAGAATTTTATTCAGATTAGAAAAAAATTATTTTCAACATTAAAAATCAGTTTCTAAAATAATTTGATAAAAAGTAACTTAAGAAGGGATAAAAAACTTCATACGATTCCTAATATAAAAATAAAAATGGCCTATTTTATTTAACATTATTAATTGTGTTTTTACCTTTTAAATATTTACTATTGATAAAAATAAATTAGATTATTAATGTATAACAAAATTATTAAAATGTATAAATAACAGTAATTGAATTTTTTATAATCAATTGTTTTCGGCAAACATATTTGTTCTTTCCATATTTCGAGAATTAAATTTATCGATACTTTTAGTATGAAAAATGATAAAAATATAAGTTTCTATTGGCATATAGTTCTAAATATCTTGAACTTATTTCTGATGTTATAAATCAAAGGCTATTGATAAAATTTTATGCTTTATATGTTTATCAGAATAGGTGACGAAGGCAATTTATGGATAGAAGACTTGCATTCATAGTGTGTAATATATTTTAATTACACACTATGTGTAATATATTTTAATTTAGTGTGTAATATATATTAACTTATTTATGTAATTATATTTAATTTTCTTTATGCTAAAAGCTTTATAGGTAAAAGGAAATGGATACTTTTAGGGAAAATATTCATTAAGAATAACTAAAAAAATTATATTTTTCATTCTTGTTTGATAAAATAGTTTTGAGCATTTTACTTTTCAAATTTTATTTTCAATTACTGTACCTTGTGTTATGCACATTTAGAAGAATCCTGATGTTTATTTAATTTTGTTGAATTAATGAATGTCTGTTATATTTTGTAAGCGTATTATAATTTAAGATAATAACAAACAATAAATAGTACAACTCAAGCTCTGGTTACATCAACGTTATCGTTATCGGATCGTTGGTACCCTTAACAGAAAACCTAAAGTATTCACTAAAGGGATCTAGGTTAAGTTATGTAAGAAGCAATTGCAATGACCTCCAAGTGTAGTACTTCTGGGAATTATAAATCAAGTATTCGGAGATATCTACTAAGCTTCTGCTTTTAAATTACAAAGACTTACAACCGGCAGTTTTCCCCAAGTGGTAAGGTTCAGTTCTAAATTAGATATTGGTGGTATACCATACAATACAACTCAAGATTCAATCATAAATACAACAACTCAAGTATAAAATACATTACCAATATGAAGACATGTGTACTATGGTGTTTTTATCAAATCACCAAGAGAACCATAATACTGAATACAACTTTGACATATTCGATTATGATTAAATATCATTGTACCTAATTAATGGTATTTTTATCAAATGCGAATAATAAATAATATAAAAGAGGGTTATTTGTAAAGCCTGCTAACCAGGTTGACTTATTTACATCAACATTTCAATCATGTTTAAGAAGAGAAAATAATTAGATGATTAGAAATGATAACAGTAAGGGATGATAATTAAAATTAAAATAATTTTTATTTAAATGTAATATATACAGTGAACCATAATTATGAAAAAATATGCAACTTTTATTGATATAAATATAAACAAGTTTCACACTATTTCTTCTATAGAGGTTATATTAATTTTTGAGGTTCATTGTTATTGGAAAATACATTTAAATGTTCTCAAAAAATTACTTTATAAAACGTTTATTTTTTTGTGATTTATTTTAGATCATTTGTAGAAGAATACTTTTCATGCATTTTTTTCAGAAGAATGAACACTCAATGCGAAAGAAAATAAATGTGAAAAGCAATTTTATATAAATTATTTGTAAAATATTTTTCTATATGAATTTAAAGAACTTTTTCTATTTTATAAACTTATACAAATTTTAAAATAGATATTTAAAATACTCTTAAGGCACTTAAATAATTTTTTTTCAAAAAGAGAGAAATAACTATGCACCTTTTCACGAAAAGTCAAGAGCAAAGAAAATCAGATATTAAAAATGCTCATTTTTCAATCAATTACTGTATAAAAATTTTTATTGAATAAAATTTAAAAGGATAGTTAATTTATTTATTTTAATAGTCACTGATAGTTGAAAATTGCATTTATTTTAACAGTCATTGATAGTTGAAATTGCATAAATATTTTATAATTCTGTGAAAAACTTTATCTCTCTAATTCTATTAATATTATCTTAAAATTTTTCAATGAAACATATCATGTAAAACCTAAATTTTTATATTTTAATTTTTGGTAGCATTTTTTTTTTATCAAATAACATCATTATCATTTTATTTTTTTATTTAATGATAAAATGATAATCATATCATTATCATTCTATAATTAAAGAAAATATTTATAAATATTTTTTTCTAAACAGGAAAACACAGATTTATATTTTAATTCTATAAACTATTTCAGTTTAAAAATTAATAAAAAAAAATTATTTACTTAAGTATTTTAAAAACAACATTTCTCTTAATGCATCTTAAAATTGCAATTATCTAAGAATACTTTTCGAAAAATAAAATTAAAATTATTGGAATAGTACAATAATTTATACTTTTTTAAATGAAAATTTGATTTCTTTTAAAAATACATGTTCATCAAAATTTAACAAAGTTAAAAATCCTAACATATTTAAAAATATAAATACGATTTTCTTGGTTAATATATTGCACAATTACTTAATGAAATCGCAATTTTTGCTTAGTTGATTGTAATTGTATCAAACAGTAGTTTATTCTGCCTACTATGACAATAATAACAATATTATTTTGATATGCGAAGATCAAGGTTATATATAAGTTATTTCCCCTTTTGCAATATTTAATAGACATTGCAAATTAAATACTTTTCTTATTATTTCTTTATTGAAAAATAACTAGTAACCATTAATTTTTAAATATTTGTCTCATTCATATATTTAATAAGAAATAAATAAAATATTTTGTTTGAGAAAAAAATAACAAATAGTAAATAAATTAAAGATTTTATCTTAACAATTTTAATGAAATTATATATAATTCCTACATAAAAGTGTGTTAAAGTTAGTATGATAAAGAAACTCAAACGCATGCGTGCGCACGCGTAATCTATAGAAAAATTATAGCTGATTAAGTAAAATATGTGATGGTAAGAGCAAAACTGGAGATACTTGAACTAAATCTAAATAGAAAAATTGAATTGCTTCAAAAAAGAAATCAGAAATAAACCTAAAAGAAAAATTGAATTCCCCCAAAAAGGAAAGAAACGAAATAGAAAGAATCATTAGGTATAGGAAAAAAACTTGATTAAGTGAAGGGGAAACCAGAAAAAAAATCTGTTCATTAACCATCGTATAAAGACTTAAATCGAATTTCCAAATATCAAACCATTATTGCTATATTATAGTATTGTTGCTTAATCTTCATAATCCCTACTTACATTGGATGCGAATTTCTTCTCGCTATTGTATCACTATTGTTTTCTTTTTTTTCTGAACACTTCAAACTATCGATTGTTTCTTGTTCATTCCACAATTTTACAGTTATTTTCTTTGCGGGGTATTAAATAATTTGTAAAAATTATGTAACTTTTCCAGGATATTTTTCTTTACAGTATTTTGATATAAATACCTCAGTTCCTTTGTGTTTGAAGTAATTTGACCAAAGTAAATAAAAGTATATATATATATATATATATATATATATATATATATATATATAAAAGTTTATTTTTCCTGGACTTTCCATTTAAAATTTTCTCAAGTAGAAATTTTCTGAAAAATAAGAGCGATTTTATAATACATGTGTTTCTGTTATCAAATAACCTCTTTCAAAAAATGAATTTCTTAAGTATGAATTGTAAAATATGTAGAAAATCTTTTTCAAGCAATGTAAAAAATTCTACATTTCAGACATATATTACAGTTTACAAATAATATTGTAAAATACAGAAATTTCTTTTTATGCAACATTTCCTTTCAAGAAAAAGTAGGAAAAATAAACTTACGTGTAAATTTTTTTTTCATTGGAAGCACAGTGCAAAAATCTTGTTTGCTCTTGCAAATTGAATATCTTAGCGTCAATATTAGTCTTTTGGGAGTGATTTTAAGAAATTCCTCACATTTTCAAATTCTATTTTTATATCGTTCTTTTCATTTTAGTAAATAAAGTATAATTTAAAAGTACTTCGCTTTGAATATTTTTAACATGGAATTTTCTTTTGCAATATATTCGATTAAAAGTATTCATAATAAAATTAAAATTGAGGTTAATTGATTACATAAATATTATTTATTTTATCTAGGAATTTTTATAAAGAATAAATTTTTTAGAAAACATTAAGTGAACGATAATTTTTCTCTAAATTATCATAAATAAAAAATGCAAATAACAGTTTCTAATAATTTAAATAATACTTTAATAATAATTTAAATATTAATTACTTTATAATTTTTAATCTAAAATTAATTAAAAAATTTTAATATTTTAAATATTACACGTGAATAATTTACCTTATTGCAAACATTTTAATGGAAGAAATTGTTATAAGATATAATTCTTCGGTCATCAGTAATTAAAAAAGTCAATCCTTGTAGTTAATAATTTTAATTCAAGTTGATAATATTTAAAATAATTTAAATTTATATTTTCGTAACGCGCGCGTGCTATGTAAGTAGAATCTTAGTTTATATATTGATTTTTTTTTCTTTAAAATTCTCTTTATTAAGGAAACTTCCTCGAAGACTCGAGTGAGGATCTCATTTTATTCCAATGGAAAGTTTTAATCCAAGTTTCAAGGCTGTTGAACAACGAATATGAAAGCTACACATATTATTAATCAGAGTATAAAGTATTAGCTCAGTTTCTTCTTCAGAACAGATTGTAGCTTGAAACAGATTGTAGTTTTAGCTAAAATCTGTATCAAGCAAAAGATATTTTACCAATTCTTCCATGCAATTTTCACCATACACTTGAATAGGGGTAAGTGCTTAAAAGTTATCAACAACTTGCGAAGAAGTAAATACGACAGCCATCTGTGAAGGGTCCTCTTGAAAGTTAAAGATCATTGGATATCTTACAACATATTTCAGCTGTTCACTGAAATGGGCACTTTGTAACCCTTAATGAGTAATGCGGTTACAAAGCATCTATTTTTTGGGATAATCGAAGCCAAAAGATAGAACAATTTTTGTAATAGAAATTTTTTTTATTCCTCAACTGTGGTTGTTACCCAGAAATATCTATTGCATTTTTGTTGCTGACGTATACCTCATCATGATGGCTGCTTATGAATTTTTGACATTAGTTGTAAATGCTGTCTTTTACCTTTGTAATGCACACATCTGAATATGATGAAATACACTGGGGTGTGCAAAACTTAAAAACAATGTAAATTTTAAACAGATAGACATGAAATTGCACAAAAGGAGTTTTTTTGATCAGTGTGATGAACACGTAATTCAGTAGAAAGGTCATGCGTATGCAAATATCAGTGCCAATATGTCAGATGTGACGTGAGTGTATGCAAAATGCGTGCACTCGGTGTGCGCAGCTCAAGACTACAAAAAAAGGAAGGACAGAGGAGCAATTAAAGACTTTTGTTTCAAATGCAAGTGAGTATATCAGTGAAATATGGCTAGAAGAAATCACCTGAACGATTTCACACATGGAAGAGTGATTGGAAAACTGAGAGAGGAGCGTAGTGTGACCAGTGTAGATGAAGAGTTCGCAATCAGCAAAAGTGTCGTTTCGCGGACATGGAAAACCTTCAGAAACACAGGTACAGCTGTTCGAAAAATTGGTGGTGGCCGCCCCTGGAAAACAACTGCAATGGATAACAGCTATATCGTCTGCACGCGAAAAAACCCGAAACCAGTCAGCAAGCGCCATTGCTCAGCAACTGTGTGCAGAAACGTTATGACAAGAGTCGCGATTTACTGTGGCCAGGCGTTTCACAATGGTGGAATATTCGCCCGCCATCCTGAATGCTGTATTCCATTGACAGCTCGCCATCGGTGGCACCGTTTAGAGTGGTGCAAAAAGCACAGAAACTGGGCATCTGATTAATGGAGTCACATCTTGATCACAGATAAGAGTCGTTTGTGCAATAAGCGATTATCAACGCCAGTTGATTTGTAGAGAGGTTGGGACATGGTTTCATTCCAGTAACATAACGGAAAGCGACCGTTATGGTGGTCATGGAATTCTCGTCTGGGAGGCATTATGCGGAGTGGGCTGACTGAGCTACACGTTTTCGACAGAGGTTCTGTAACCGGTGATCGCTATTGTCAGGAGGTAATCCTTCCCCATGTGCGTCTTTTCCGAGTTGCCATTGGAGCAGATTTCATTTTTATGGATGACAATGCACAGCCACATCAGACTTATGCTATTCAGCAGCTTCTGGAAAGTGAAGACATCACCCGAATGGATTGGCCAGCATACTCCTCTGATTTAAATCCCAAAGAACATGTGTGGGATGCTTTGGGGAGACGCATCTCGGCAAGATTGCATCCCACGAGGAACACGCAGCAACTGAAACAGGTGCTGATTGAGGAAGGGACAATCTTACAGCAAGAACTGCTGGACAACCTGGTACTGAGTATGGGGAGATGGTGTGAAACAACCATTGCAGTAAGGGGAGGAAATATTCCATACTAAGGAACATCTGTTTGTTATTGTTCCTCTTGGACAGATGATTTTGTGCAAGGATACAGTGAGATTCAATAAAGGCTATTTTTGCTTGATTCCATACTGTATGCATTGTATTCCTTTTTGTGCAACTATGCTTTCATCATACTTTAAGTACAAAATGATGTGTCTCATGTCTTAATTTCATGTCCTTCAGATGATTTCTCGCAGAGTTATGGCAGAAAAATGACCTGTTGCTTAAGTTTTGCACCCCAGTGTATTTTTCTAAAGCAATTAAAAAAATTAGGAACATAGTATAGCTTTTAAACCATTCATAACGGAATATTAAATCAGTAATTACTGTTATACATGTTTTTCATAATTTAAAATAAAATACCCAAATTAAATGCAACTGTAACCAAATGTTTTATGCTGTAAGCAGACAAACAAACGCTTAGAGCAATATAATGTAAATAATAAAAGTTCTTAACATATGTTTACCAATACTTACAGCAAAAAATGAATCATACAGTTTTCATGCAACTTATTTTAACTTTGATGGTACTTTGCTTATTTATTTAATTTTTTTAATATTGAATAACTTCATCACATGTAAATATTTTCATAATTCTTTGAAACTAATGTCATTGAAAAAAAAAATCTAGAATTTGCTATTTTGTAAGAATTTTCTAATATTATTTTTCATTATAGTATTTGACTTATTCAATTGTTAAAAATGATAGAAATATGTAAATAATCAATAAAATAAAGATTTTCTGGGAATAAAAAGGAAACATAAGAAACAGTACTAGTATAAACAATTCGATGTAGAGTAATCCATGGTACATATAAGTTCCACTTGTAAAATAAAATATTATTAAGTCTACACTAATACAATATTAATTATATTATAACGAAGTGAATTTGTATTGTCTTTTAAAAAATATTTAAAATTAAGATACATATGTATCTATGTCCCTTATCAGTTTTTGAGAAAAAAGATTGATTATTGTGCTCTCTAAGTACTACATTTAGAACAAGAAATTCGTGGAATTGAACTTAAAGATAAAACAGAAAACTATTTAGAAAGTAATTTCATCAATTTTATTTAAAGTAGTTATTATTTGTGGACTAAATTACTTTGAAATTTTTAGTTATTTATGCTTGTGAAATCTTTAAATGACTACATTAATTATTCTAAATATATTCCAAATAATATTTTTCTATGTAAATAAATTTAAATATATCTATAAAATAGATGTTTCTTATTTAAAATGTTTCTATTTTAAATAAGAACTCTATCCTTTTTATAGATATTTAAATTTATTAATTTTAAATCTAATGCTGTTATGTAAATTTTATTAGCATATTAGTACAAAATATTCATTTAATACTATTTGCAACAAATTTAGGATTTCTAAAAAATTCTAATTTAGTTTCAAAACTTATTATTTCATTTTTTTAAATAGCTGTTTTCATTACGCATAGTGACTATATGTCATTAGAATTTACCATAACTAAGATAAAGAGTGTGTTTCATGATGTACGAAGTAAAATGCAAAATATGACATGTCCTTCATCATTTTATGTAGGAGTTATTGCTTGTGTAAATTAGCAGGGATTGCGATTTCGAAGACTGCACACAAGCCTCACTATTTTCTCAAAAGCAGCCATATAAAATATTTTCAAAAATTGGTATCAAAACTATATTCCAACATTTAAAATTTTTAATATGGCAGTTCTGGTCTAAAAGATCTTAATGTGGTTTCAACTCAGTTTTTTAAAGCCTGATCAGTCTCATTTTCGTTGAAGGGCTGAACCGGAACTTTATAGAACTTCAAATGTTGAAACTCGTCAACTAAGTTATTTCCCAAAATATTTCAGATCCAATTATGGTTAAACAAGAGGATAGAAATGGATGAGAATGCATAGCCATGTGCTTATGAAGAAAATACTTATTTTTGTCTGAAATGCAAAAATTCATTTACGGTGGTGATGGGAAAAAATCGCTAGGAATCTTAGAAAAGGATAATGTGGTCGAATGGATCTCGTTACACCTTACTTAGTACTGAAGGAAGACACTGAATTTGACAAGAACCCCACAAAGCCATGAAACTTTTTTGCCTTATTCACACTGAACAAAGCTCTAGCAGGAACACCATAATGTTGAGTACGTTCTGCTCGCATTGACGTCGTATCTTTTTGAAACACAATTGTAAACAAACAGCCATGAGATACCTAGATACACTGAAAAATCAAATATATGACCTAAAATATTACATTTTTACTTTGATGGCGATAAATACTTCATGGACGATAAGGTAACTATATATCATGCTAAAAGTGTTCAAAATGGATAAGTTTGATATTAATTTAAATATCTAATTTGTTCAAGTCATTCCCTGACCACCGCAGAACTCTGACTTTAACTCCATGAAATGTGTGTGGAATACAGTGGATAGAAGACTTCAACAGAGAGTACTCTCTTCTTCCTTCTACTTTACAAAATCTAAATCTACAAAGTAATTAAGGTATTTTGGACATAAATGCACTCCAAAAGTATTTTTTTGTTTTGTCTAGCTCTTAATTTGGGCTCTAACAGTTAGATGGAAGCAACCAATGAGGGAATCTTTGTAATTTTGAAAAAGAAACCAAGCGGAAGACTCCCAAATACTTAGCCTGCTCTCCTAGAGGCACAATTTAATTGGAGGACATTGCAAAAACAGTATATTTAACAAGACCCAGCCGTTTTTAGTGAGCATGATGGTTCTTCAGTTAATCAGGAATTTGAACCCTCTACCTTCCGATAATGACAAAGAAGCCCTACCAAGCCAGACTATCATGAAGATTCTAGGATTCTCTTGCTGTTGCACCAACATACTGTGAGTATCATCTCCAGAGTAAGGATCTAACAGTTAGTGGAAGCCGCTGGTGGTTGGCTTCGTAATTTAAAAGCTGGAACCAAGCTGAAAACCTCCGAAAATTTAAACAGAACATAAAAGATATCTTTTCACTGAGAGAAACATTTCGACCAAAACTTATTTAACGTGCCTTACAACCACCTTTAGTGAACACGTTGGATCTTTGGTTAAGCCGAGATAAGGATTCAATAATTTTTGATAACGAGATTCATTCTCTAATAAATCAGAACACCATAGCTTTTCCAGAAGCATGTAGACTCAATACCTAAGTGAATAAGAGCATTAGATACAATAAAAAATCCAATGTAAATAAAAAAAAATATCAGCATGGGATTTAAAAAAGCCTGCACATTTTATGCAAAATATATGATTTAACAAATTAAAAATAAAATGACGAGAAGAATTTCGCTGTTGAAATCTTGTAAACTTCCTCATTCTAAATGTATGAAATACTAATCTAACACAATTGAAAGACAATACTGATAAGAAAATATTCAGCGCTAACAATGTAAAATAAGATAGAGATACTAATTCATATATATTATATATATATATATATATATATATATATATATGTTAATTAGTGTGTATGTGTATGCAAGCAAATATATTAGAAAGATTGTAAAGAGAAATTTCCTTTCTTTTTTTGATAGCAATTTGTTAAAAAAAATCAAAGTTAAACAAACTTCCATTTACAAAAAGGATTTTTTAGTGTAATGTTGTTTCAAAAGTTTGTTTACTTTCATTTTCTTTAAATGTATGCAATTCAATATTCATTGTAGAATGTATTCAACAAAATCCACAGCTTTAAAATTTGTTTTTGTCTTGTAACTCCTATTCATATTTGAATATCTCTAAAGGATACTTACAAGTTTCATTTTTATATTTCTTCTGTTTACTGAAATAGGGAAATATCATTTCAATTAAGTTTACATTTTAATATTTCAAAAACGTTTTTTTGCTATTTTAGAAGTTTTTGCTTGAAATATATTCAGGAAAATGTCTTTTCATTCACTGAATGGCTCAAAATGAAAACATTTCATCTTTATTATTCATTTATAGAAAAATCTAATGAATACAAATCACTAAGTAAAAGTCAATTGTTTCATAAAAACTTGATTTTTACAAAAAGTATTGAAATAAATTTGAAGATATTTTATCCAATAATTGTCAAGATACTATATAAGTCACTGAATGTTTTTTTTATTTTAAAACATTTAATTAATTAATTATTTTTTTCTAAAGTGGAATATTCATCTGATGCTTCTCCCGATATGCAATGAATTTATCAAGCGATGAATTTTTAAAATATATATTTCTTAATAAATTTTGATAATAAAAAATATGAAATATAAATAAATAGTATATTCCAATAATATTCTCTCTTTTTCTTTAGAACTACATATATTAGACTCTATTTATTTTAATAATACATTGTTTTAAATAAATATTCTTTTGACACTATTTAATTGACGAAAGAGTGCAGACATTGTTTTAAACAGCAAAAAAAATTTGTGCAAACTAGTATTTTTATAATGATTATAAATATTTTTTTGACTTTTGGAGTAAAGGATATTCCATAAAAAAAACTAAGAATTATTGTTTTATGTTGTAGTATGAATTGAAAAGGCGAATCAGGTAATTATTTCAAAAACGTAAACTTTACATTTCTAAATATTTGAAAAAAAAATTTAATTTATTTTTGTTTCGTGTTTGTTTAAAGAACGTTTTTGTTTGCTTTAGAGAAAATGAAGTGAGTAACTCAGAATAAAAAGGCAAATTCATTATGCCCATAGTGTTTACAGTTATTTGAGCAAAAAAGCTAAAGAAACAATTAGACTAATCAAAAAAGTTACAAAAAATATGTAGTTGCGTCCACAATTTTTCCATGTTACACTTATTTCAAAAAGAAAATTTTTAACTTCAGAAACGTCTCCTAAACTGACCAACCAGAAAGTGCTATGAATGTTAGAAATATTAATAACACTGTCTGATCAATCTTACAATAAAATCTCTAAACGTCATATATAGAAATAGGGGAATCAAACAACATTTCAGTAACGTCGATATATTGCATTATATGCAGAAATTAACAGCTTTACCTTGTTGGTACTTGACAGCTTCTTTATCTCATTACTTAAGAACAAATGTAGACAAGAATTTACCTATTCGCGTTGTTGTGTTAAGGAATAAATGTTTAAAATTATCTGAATTTTCTTTACTGTACCAATTGGTGATTGACATTGCTTTTATTATCCCTCACAAAGTTAAAGCAATTGTACGAAGATATACTGATTCATCAACTATGAAATAAATAAGAAAATCCATATTTGCTTGAGAGATCATGATGATTATTTTTAATCATATATGTATAATCAAACAATATGAAAGCTTGATAAACCAATATGAATCCTTCTTCTTCAAAAACTAATATGAATGTTAAACATAATATTGTAATTCTTAAAATTTTGTAACAACATATATTGAGAAAACATCTTGAATTTATTAGTTTATCAAATTTGCTCACCTGTCTGTTTCTAATATTAATCACTCATAACAATATTTTAGTCAACATAATATTATGTTCAGACCACATCTCCTTTACAGTGCACATCTGTGCCCCGATCTCTAATTGTTTTTTACTTTAAAGAAAACGTTGTGTGGCAGAAAATTTCAACAGCACAGCGTTCTTTAAAGTAATGTAAAAAAAGGCTTCTTTACTTCATGGAAAAATGGGTTAAACAATAATAACATCAGAAAGTACATATTTTAAAAAAAATAATTTTTTTGTGAGGTCATTTATTTTTTTATTTTTTATTTTTTATAATTTTACTCTCAGTTCTTATTGAACCTTATTTGTAAATGAAAGCAATTAGAAAACTCCCAAGACTTTATAATTTTAACATTCTTCTATTAAATTAGAAATTATGAGTTAGGCAAAAAATCAGCGAGTATACTTTTTGTGCATAATTTATTTACATATTTGGAATCTAAATACCTTAATAACTAAGTCATTTATTCATTTTATAATATTCATTTAACATACATCCTTTTATTACGTATGTTTTGAAAAAATATTAATTTATCAGATTTTTATATAATTATAAGCATATATAGCAAATTTTTAAGTATCATATTATTTTACTAATACAGAAGAAAAAAAATTACGGAATAAGTTTGAAACTACAATTGTAAGTAAATTCAAAATAATTAAAATATTTAAATCTACAATAGTGAAAAATGTGTACGTGTACGAATACTTCAGAAAGAAATTAAATTATTTAATATGTGTTAATTAAATTTCTCGAAATATAATAAAATATATCTATATTAATTAAAATAAATGAAATTCATTGCGATAAATACTTCCATTTTACAGTTTAAGGCTAGGTTATTAATTTTTCACTAAATAAGCAATAAGTGAAACAATATTTTACAACACCTTTTAAATTCAGTAATAACGTTTAATAGATCAACTCAATGTTTATTACATACTCGTATTTTCATGAATTTCAAATATTACACTTTTTCTTTTAGAATTATTTTGCTTCATATGGGCATTTTTTAAGCATTTATACCAAAATATTTTACGTGAAAATCTTCTTTAACGAATTGAAAAAAAATTATTGCATTTCTTAAATAATAACATATTGTTTGCTTCCTAAAAGGTTGCTATCTCAAAAAACATAAACATCTGCGCTAATCTAATATTATATTTAATAAATTAATTACTTAATCTATAATAATAGTACCATTACAGTGTACTGACTGCGTCACTTTGTTTACTTCCAGTATTCATAACTTTTGAGCTCGCATAACAGATAAATAACTTTTATATCTGCAACATAAGAAACCTAATACTTTACACCTTTCAAATGATTAAAATAATGCAGTTTTAATCACAGTTCTGTTACTCTGGCGATCAGTTGACGAAGGTTGGATTCCTTATTGAATTTGAAATAAATACAGAACTTTATTTGAAAATTTATGTTAAGTGCAAAGTTAAACCGCATTAACATGGAAACATTTCTTTTAAAATTTCCTTTTACTAAACTGGAATAAAATAAATATTTTAATGTGATTGATTTTTATAATTTTTTTTTTAATTATTCCAAAGTAATTCAAAATTTTTAAGAGAAGAATCTCTTTAAAAAGAATATTATTATTAAGAATGTAAAAGTTTGATATGACATCCGGGAGAACTATTTTGAATCGTAAAATTTAATACAAATTACAAGCATTTTATATTTAATTAATAATTCGCGAAGTATTAGTTAATATTTTAACACATTCTTTTATATTTTTTTGAAAAATATATTTTATTAAAAGTATACATAAACATTTAACTGCAGTTTTAATTTATAAACTTATACTTAAATGATAATTTTTTCTAAATCGAACATTAAAATTGTAAATATTGAGAAATCTGTGGTATCAGAATTCTATATAATTTTAAAAAACCTGATGCAATATCAATGTTAAGAAATATATTAATTTATAAAATTCTTTTGATTTTTTTAATTATGTATATATAACTCAAAAAGTCAAAGAAATTTTATAAACAAAATAGAGAAAGGCTGATCCTTCAATATTTTTTGAATATTCCCTTTCTTATTTGATTATTATAAAAAATTAAATTTTCATCTTTATTTGAAATAAAACGGAAATAGAAAATAAAACAAATATTTTTCATTATTCATGGCATATTAATTATATGTTTGACAATTAATAGAAAATATAATATTCATTTCACTTTATTAGCCCCCGCCCAACTTAAAATTAGAAGTTTAATCGAAATCACATTGTATAGAAAATAATCTAACTGAACTCATCATGAGTTTCTCAAATATGGTTGTTTTATTCGCATTATTATTTCCTATTCTTCTTATTATGATTTTCTATAATAAAACCTTTAATAAGAGCGTTAGTAAATTTTTTATTACGCACTTTTATCCAACGAAAAACAAAATTTAGCTTATGCGTCATCAACATTTGCTAACATAATGCTTAATAGAATTTTAGTTTAAATCTCTTTCATTAAATAGATTTAAACTCAAATGTCACCAAGCTAAAGACGCATAAATTAAAAGTTACTTTGTATCAGTTAAGAGATAAATAATGTAGTTCTTAAATATACAATGCTGTTATCTAAATTTTTTATTATAAAGGAAAATAAAAAGAAAGAAGCGTACTCATAATGTAAAACAAAGAATTTAAAAGTAATATGAAAAAAAAATGCAAAAATCAGGAAAATAAAATTTTGAAATATATAAACTCGCAGTTGATTAAAATATTTCCATTATTGTTAGGACAATAGATCTCGGGTCCTATATTGTTTTTTCTGAGAAAAACAATTGTCAAAATATCAAATGCTCAAAAAATAAATTGTCAGCAAAAAAAAATCATAAAGAGCAAACACCGTTTTATTCTAAGTTTTAAATATAAGACAATACTCTGAAACAACTACGAACTCCTCATAAGTAATGGGTACAATTCCAATTGAATCTATATATACATTTTGTCCTTGATTTCGGAAAAATTTTCATAAATAATAAAAATCAGGAAAACAATTGTAAAAACAGTTGTTTTTATAAGAAAAATAAATATCCATATATCCTTAAGTTTCCAAAATGTTTGGCAAAACAGAACTTTAAATTCTTTTACAAAAATTTCAATTAAGGCTTAGCAAAGATTTACAAAAAATTTTAATGGGATTGCTTTCTGAATACTAAATTAAATATTATTTTTGTGTGTCAGATTTTTTAATTCAAATTTTTATTTTTAATACTTTTTCAAATGCATAATCTTAACATGAAACTTTTGATTTCAAATTATGCAAAATTTTGTATTTAAAAAATGTGTGTTACTTTTTACAAGAGATGGTACAAATCTTTTAAAAAACCCAAATTTAGCAAGCACTTCCCATGCTAAAAACCCTGGTTTGACTGTAAGAAATGCCTCAGCAATTTTTAAAAACTTTTTCGAAACAAAATCATTTTGTAGTCTTAAAGACATATCCTTGGGTAAAAACCTATTTCTATGCATGTGATACATTTACATATATGAATATGCAGTTCAGAAAGAATATATAAGAATTTAGTTTTCCTTTTTTATTTTTTACTTAACAGGGTATTGGGTATTCTAGATTGTACGCTGACTTTTTTCCGTCTAGAATGAAATGCCATGAAACACATAATCAACATAATAGTCTTCCTCTCTGGATTTAAAAAAATATGAATTTTATTCAGTCTCTTCAAGTTCATCAATCATTCAGTCTTTTCAGCAGAAATTCTAAATGCAGATTTAATATTCATACTTGCTTGAATTTGTGTTTGGTATTCACATTTCATGGGCATACCACATTGTTGTTATGAATACAAAAGTAAATGATAAGAACAATACTTTTCTTTTAATCCATTTCCTCTCCAAAACAACTTTAATAAAGGTCCAAATGAGATCCCATATTTAATCCTAAGCCCTTTAATCAATAATTAGGAATAATACAATGAGAGAAAATTAGTTAAGAATGAAATATAGTAAAATTAAGTTGGGTTTTAATTTCTTTAAATGATTATACATGTGGTGTATAACTTTGCAATACATTTTTAAATTCATATTTCTGCCAACTAAAATCTCTCATTAAAAATATCATCCATTTACAAAATTTAAAACGCAATGAAATATTCTCATTCGACTGATAATATGTTCTTCTCTGAATTTCAAAGTCACATTAGTCAGACAAATTTTGATACTTCGAAATTTTAACATATGCACGTCCTTTCAGCATGGCAATATTCATTTGGGCTAAGTTTAAATGCTTTCTACATCCAACCTATTTTGATCATTATCAAAATTTAATTTTTATTTAAGATTAAAATAAAATATAATTAAAAACAAACAAAATTATTTTCAAATGTAATTCAGCCTTATAAAATTTCAAATTTTTATTCATGATATCTGGGTTCATTAACTTTTGGCATTGTTAAATCTTTTGTCTTTTGAATAACAGTGTAGGATAAAATAAAGTAAATGCTGGGAGCATTTTTAAGATTCCAACTGATATTGCCGAAAGTCGAGGAAATGCAACCACGGCATCATTAAGTGAAAATCAGAATTCCTGCCATTCGTATTTTGATCACGAAGTCATTAAGTGGATTGGAAAACTTTTAAATTTGTTTTTTTTCCTGTATTGCATAAATAGAATACTGTGTTTTGATTATTGTTGAGGAAAAAAGCATATCCAAGAAAAGAAAAATGCTTTAAGGCCAACGTCTTTATCAAAGTAAGTTATTGACTTATACATTCAATATCAGTTTCAAAATATTACTCTAAAAGAATATTTTTATTACAAATAATTAGAAACTCTTCTGGAAGAAAATTGAATTTTTTATAAAATTTATGAAGTAATCTAGTTTAATTCAAATTCTTACAAATTAGAAATATTTATGGTAGATAATATTTATAAATGAGGCAAATAAAAAATTCATTTATCCAATTTATTATTTTTTAAGTATGTATACTAATTGAAACCGTATTGGACCTTGGAGAAGCGAAAATTTAAAGTGGATATACACACATACACAGATCCCAAATCGTGTGGTGAGCCCTCAAACAATATTACGGAAGCATCCTCATAATTTATCCTAGGAAGGAAATTGTTTGAATTTTACGCTTTTGGATAGGTTCGCTATTCGTAAATCCATCTTGAGGTGAGGATAAAGAAGGAACATGGTTTATCAGAAAAAGATGTTTCCATTGACCACAGTCCAAATTACATGGTTTCTCAATTATTGTATTCACCATTTTTGATTTTTATTAATCACAAGAGACATTGAAATCGCTGCTGTGCCAAAAATATTTAGTATATACAATTCTGTTCGAGCTGCTTGAGTTAATAAGAGTTTCTATAGATGTTAATTTTGCTCAGCAATCAATTTTGTAATCATGGTCTTTCTCCAAATGGTCAACTCTTCCTCTATGTCCACTTATCTCTTCCAGTGAGTTTGATTTTCCTTCCATACTTCTGTCTCATGTACGTTTTGCTATAATATTTGTATGGTATCTTGATTTTCTACTTGTTATCTAAATATATCCCGATAACTGTTGTTTCAGTGATTGATACACTTTCCAGATATAACTACACTACTAGCCATTAAAATTGCTACACCAAGAAGGCGACATGCTGCAGACGTGAAATTTATACAAAAGAAAGAAGGTGCTGTGATATGCAAATGATTAGCTTTTCAGCGCATTCAGACAAAGCAGGCGCCAGTAGCGACACCTACATTTTGTTTAAGGGAGGAAATTGTTCAGCCGGTTCCTCATGCACAAATTGCATTTGAACGTTGTTGCCTGGTGAAAAATTGTTGTGATGCCTCGTGTAAGAAGGAGAAATGCGTACCAGCACGTTTCTGACTTTGATAAAGGTCGAATTGTTGCGTATTGCGGTTTATCTTATTGCAGTATTGCTGCTTGCGTCGGTCGAGATCCAATGACTGTTAGCAGAATATGGAATCGGTGGGTTCAGGACGGTAATAGGGAACGCCATGCGGGATCTCAACGGCCATCTATCACTAGCAGCCGAGAAGACAGGCATATTATCCGCATGGCCGCAATGGATCGTGCAACCATGTCACGAGCCGTGAGTCGAGAAACGGGGTCGTTTGGAAGATAACAAGTGTCTGCACGAACAGTTCGACCACGTTTGCAGCAGCATGGAATCTCAGCTCGGAGACCATGGCTGTGGCTTTCCTTAACGCTGCATCATAGACAAGAGCGCCTTCAATGGTGTGATCAACGACGAACCTGGGCGCACGAATGGCTAGACGTCATCTTTTCAGATGAATCCAGGTTCTGTGTACAGCATCATGATGGTCGCATCCGTGTTTGGCGGCAGCGTGCATTCGTCATCGTCATACTGGCCCATCACCTGGCGTGATGGTGTGGGTTGCCATTGGGTACACGTCTCGGTTACCTCTTGTTCGCATTGACGGTGCTTTGAACAGTGCACGTTACATTTCTGGTGTGTTACGACCCGTGGCTCCACCCTTTATTCGAACCTCGCGTAACCCTACGTTTCAGCAGAATAATGCCCGACCGCATGTTGCCGGTATTGTAATGACCTTCTTGATACGGAACATGTTCGGCTGTTGCCCTGACCAGCACGTTCTCCAGATCTTTCACCAAATGAAAACGTCTGGTCAATGGTTGCCGAGCGACTGGCTCGTCACCAAACGCCAGTCACTACGGTTGAGGAACTGGGGCATCGTGTTGAAGCTGCATGGGCATCTGTACCTGTACATGCAATCCAATCTCTGTTTGACTCAATGCCCAGGCGTATAACTGCTGTTATTACTGACAGAGGTGGTTGTTTTGGTTATTTTAGTTTTGGTTGCCCAGGCGTATACTGATTTCTCAGGATCTATCCAGCCAAATGTTTTGAAAATGTAATCAATTGTTATTTCTAGTATAATATATTTGTCCAATAAATATCATTTTGTTATCTACATTTCCTTCTGTTGTAGCAATTTTAATGGCCAGTAGTGTACATTATTTTATTTTGGAACCTAGATGGATTTCACAGTTTAGCTTCATGCGAAGTGAAATAAATCAAGCAATAATACTAAACACTCATACACATTCTTGAGAATGTAGGTGACAGTGAACCAAAAAATTCTGGTAGTCGTTGAGCATTTAGTTTAATCCTGTACTAATAATATATTTGGAAGTCTCTGTTTTCAACATTACTTTTATATTGTTTTTGTGATAAACTTTTCTTTATATTTTGCGCATAGTTAAATATGATCAGTTTAAGTTAATTATCAGAATATTTGTGTTTAAATTCAGATCTTTATAGCCATAATTTAATGTGGGCAATTTTTAAAGAGCGAAAACCGATTATTATTCTTTTTTTTAAAAAAAATGAGATAAAACATTTTTTTCTTTTTTTTTATTTAAAATTTTACAAAAATTTAAATTTCACGGAAAAATTATCTATGAAATAATGCAAAAATCAATCTACAAAAAATAAACTGAGAAAAATACTTGATTATCCTACTGTGCCATTATAATTAAACACAATTCAACAAATAATTATACTTATTAAAATTTGAATAAGAAGACAAAGGTGTTTTAATTACAGAAAAATTAATACGTCACACTGATTCAAGTTATTAAAAAATCTGACAGAAAATGTGATATTATTAAATAGCACATTATAGTAAGGATTTTTTTTGCAGAAAAATTTGAGCTAGAACCAATAATCTGTTACATGTAAAAGGATATCTCTAAAAATACACATGAGAGGCTAATACTAGAGAGAGATAAAAAATATTTAAACAAAAACATGAACATCATCAAAGTTAAAAACTAAATTAGTCATTTTTTATAATTTTAATTAATTTATTTTTATAAGTAATAGCATGTCGTCAACTGTTGTCCTTTTTCATTTACTTAATATTCTGAAACTTTGAAGGTGGACAAATTTGTGTTTCAAAGCTCCTCCTTCAGTTTAGTTTTTCGTTAAGTGTGAAGAATTACCTTATATTCAATATATATATATATATATATATATATATATATATATATATACATATATATATATATATATATATATATATATATTGTAAGAACTATGAAATGTTTTCTAACACAATCCTTAAATTTAGCCATATCCTCAGTTCAGAATTAATGTAAATGCAAGTTCTTATAAATAACAAGATATAATGTTTGATTTATAAATGTTAACAAGCTTATAAATCGAATTTCGTATTTACAACATAGCCAATCCACGAGTAATTCCTAACTACGCTACTGGCCATTAAAAGTGCTAAACCTGAAAGAAATGCAGATAACAAAATGATATTTATTGGACAAATATATTATACTAGAAATAACAAGTGATTAAATTTTAAAAAAAAATTGGTGAAAGATCCTGAGAAATCAGTACCAAGAACAACCACCTCTGGCAGTAATAACAGCAATTATACGCCTGGGCATTGAGCCAAACAGAGATTGGATTGCATGTACAGGTACACATGCCCATGCGTCTTCAACTCGATGCCATAGTTCATCAACCGTAATGACTGACGTTTGGTGACGAGCCAGTCGCTCGGCAACCAATGACCAGACGTTTTCATTTGGTGAAAGATCTGGAGAACGTGCTTGTCAGGGCAACAGCCGAACATGTTCCGTATCAAGAAGGTCATTACAATACGGGCAACATGCGGTCGGGCATTATTCTGCTGAAACGTAGGGTTTCGCAGAGCTCGAATAAAGGGTAGAGCCACGGGTCGTAACACACCAGAAATGTAACGTGCACTGTTCAAAGCACCATCAATGCGAACAAGAAGTGACCGAGACGTGTATCCAATGGCACCCTATACCATCACGCCAGGTGATGGGCCAGTATGACGATGACGAATGCACGCTGCCAGGTGTGCGTTCACCATGATGCCGCTAAACACGGATGCGACCATCATATTGCTGTACACAGAACCTAGATTCATCTGAAAAGATAACGTCTCGCCATTCGTGCACCCAGGTTCGTCGTTGATCACATCATTGAAGGCGCTTTTGTCTATGACGCAGCGTCAATTGAAGCCGCAACCATGGTCTCCGAGATAAGAGTCCATGCTGCTGCAAACGTCGTCGAACTGTTCATGCAGACACTTGTTGTCTTCCAAACGACCCCGTTTCTCGACTCACGGCTCGTGACGTGGTTGCACGATCCATTACGGCCATGCGGATAATATGCCTGTCTTCTCAGCTGCTAGTGATAGGTGGCCGTTGAGATCCCGCATGGCGTTCCGTATTACCGTCCTGAACCCATCGATTCCATATTCTGCTAACAGTCATTGGCTCTCGACCGACGGGAGCAGCAATACTGCGATAAGATAAACCACAATACGCTACAATTCGACCTTTATCAAAGTCAGAAACGTGCTGGTACGCATTTCTCCTTATTACACGAGGCATCACAACAACTTTTCACCAGGCAACAACGTTCAAATGCAATTTGTGCATGAGGAACCGGCTGAACAATTTCCTCATTTAAACACAATGTAGGTGTAGCTACTGGCGCCTGCTTTGTCTGAATGTGCTGAAAAGCTAATCATTTGGATATCACAGCACCTTCTTCCTTTTGTATAAATTTCACGTCTATAGCATGTCACATTCTAGTGTAGCAATTTTAATGGCCAGTAGTGTACTAAGCTTTGTAATTCCAGTTGCATCGATGATTACATCCGACTCCGTACCACCATTATTAGTTTTTAATACGCATAAGTGTTTTTTCAGCGGATGAAATATATGAATTTTAAAGCATAAAATAAAATTTATCATCACAGAATTCTATGAAAACTTTAAAATTATAATGAAGACTTTAAACAATACACATTTTTTCTATTGTAAATATTTGTTTTATTTATTAAAAACTTTTTAATGAGCATAAACGTATTAGGATTTTTACTGAACATAAAGTAAGGACTTTTTCTGAAACATAAAAATGTTTCACAAAAAAATGCCAATGTCATACAAATTAATGTTATGACTATGAGCTATCTTGTAAAAAGGCAAATAAAAACCGAATCTAGTTATCAGAAATTTAAAAACTTTAAAATTCATTTTTAGATATTTCTGATTTAAAATTCTCTTCTGACATTTTTGGTCATGCATGGATTTCAATTGTTGCTAAATAGGAAGCACAATATTAGTACTAACATCAATTAGTTTTAAGAACACTTTAAATTATATATTTTATTCATATTCCTTTCGTTTCAAGTAAATAAATAAATGACCCCTTGTCAAAAAAAAAATTAAGACATAGTGAAAGTTTTAAGGCTATTGCTTCGAAATAAACGAAACAAGCACATTTATTCCAGTTATCACCCTAAAAATTTTTGCTGAAGTTAAATTTTAATTTGGCTCCTTGCTTTAAATCAAAACCTTTTTTGTCAAAAGAGTCCGAATAAAAAATTAAAAAAACTAAAAGTATTAAAACAAAATATTCATGAAAAATTGTGTCTAAACAAATTTTGTAGAGAATAATTTAAAAAAATAAAAAAAAATTTATAAGCTATATAATTCTCTCACTAATCTTTCATGTTTTAAGCTGACACAGCTTTACTATATAATTTTAAATGTTGAGGGCAAGGTCTTATTTCTGATTTTTTTTTAAATTAACACATAAACTAAGCTAAATGTGCACTGAGAAGAAATTGATCACTCATTAATTTACCAAAATGTTTTAAAAAGTCTCTTAAAAAGTAAAAGAAGAATACGGAAAAGTACTTCATTTTATGGGTCATGAAAGAATACAACATGTCTCATCGGATTAGAAGGAATGCTTTGTATAATACTTGATGGGTTAATTGTCCTTATTCCTCACTAATTTATTTTTGCAATGTTGTCAGTACCAAAAATGGTTGAATGCTAAGATTTTTATAAATTTTAAATTATTTTAAAAATATTTGTCTTAAAACTGTTTGAATTTTGAATAATAAATGTAGTTAAATAAAACTCATTACAATTAACACTGAAAGAAAATTAAGATAATTCTTTAAGTAAGTTATGCTTAAAGGTTATAATTAAGTTTTTATGTAAAATATATTTATATCTTGTTTTAAGCTCTGATGTATTTTTAACATTAGATTTAATAAATTTAGTGGCAAATCTAACTCTACTTAATGTTTCTTTTGAACACTGATTTTCCGAAATAAAAAAATCAAATTTACTTTCAGATGATTTATTCGAATGATACTTCTTAAAATCAATTTAGTTTGGTTACATTTTTGAGGCCTTCTACTATCCTGAATGAAGAACTTAATGATTTCAGATTTCAAAAATCATAACATTGCATTTTTAAAAATTAAACCAAATTCACCCTTTAAAATGTGCAGTGCAGTTAAACCTAATTTTGTTATGAAAGGTAGGAAAATTAACAAACAGATTTCGCATAAGAACAGTTGTAAAAACGCATAAACATATTAAAGTTTTGTAGCCATATTCGAAGAAAAATCTTTAAAGGCAGGAAATCTAGAATAGGCGAGATTTTCCAATGATTCCCATAAGATGAGGATCATTTAAAAACACTTCTGAAGATAGAAAATAATCATATACATAGTAACTAACTTCTTAATATGATTACCTAAATATGGAAAATATCTGATTTTCTAATATTGTTTACCAAATATGGAATATAAATAATTTTTCGAAAAAAAATAATATGTTATTGGTAAAAACCTGCATTTTCCTAATATTTTATTTATAATTATATTCATCGTTGCACAATTATACAACAAATAAGATGCTTAATTACACTCTTTTTGTTTGTTAAAATCGAATTTCTGAAAGAAACTGGTATTAATCATCTTACTAAATTTTTTAGTGATGTTATAAAAATGGGATTTCTATGTTTTCTTTCAAAGTAAAATTTCTTTTTTTAAAAATCTAACAACTTACATTTCCTTGAAATATAAAAAGTAAACTTTGTCAAAATGGTTAAAAGTAATTCTTTATAAAAACGCTTTTGTGTCACAGTGAAATCAATTAAAGAGAAGATTATTTTAAAAGAATTTCGATTGTGGTTTAAAATTTGACATAGAAAGGGACATATTAGAAATTTTTTTGAGTTAATTATAATTTAAAATCCCTGCGGTTTTCCCGTTCATCTAAAAACTTTCTTTTGAAAAAAAAAACTTTTATATGTTTTACATTGAAACTGGGACATTTAATTCAGAAGATTTCTTTATCTATGAGTTCTTTGGTACCACATGAAGGAATATTTTTGTCACTTTTTTTTAAACAAACGAATTTCAATTAGAATGTGATTAAAGATATCATGTTGAATAGGGTTTAAAAAAATCACAATGAAACAGAAACATTTTTTTTAAAATATTTTTTTTTAATTTTCTTAGCTTCAAAATTAGAAATAAAATGCATTTCAATAATATACATTTCTAGCTACTTTTATTTAAAAGGATGAGAATTTTTTTTGTAAATTTATGCACTTGATTTAGATTTTTAAATAAATGCACGTACAGTATTCTTTTTTTGTAATATTTTTTATGGAACATTCACTTCAAGAATTCAATGCCGATAATTCAAAACTCATAACACATTTGTTTTGAAAGAAAATAAGTTTTTTTTTAGCTTTTTATAAATACTTATTAATTAGTATTTAATTATAAGAACAACGTTAGTACATTTTAGTTCCATAAGAACAATCTGCAGTAAAATTTCAAAACTTTCATAGTTTCCTAATCTAAATTTCTGAGCGTATGAATTACTTTAAAATATTTCAATACGCTTCTTTTCAAACTTTTTTTTTGCTTTTGTTACGCTTATTCTCAATTTTTATTTTAGTTACATATTTTAATAAAATGTTAAAAATATACTTTTATAGTAGAATGTTTAACACTGTAAAAGAAAAATTTATAAATCAAACTATAATAAGAAAAAAAAATGGCTGTGAGCTATTAGGTATGTCGTAAATTATGTTTTGTTGACACAATAAGGGATGATACATTTTAGTTTACTACTATTACTGCACTAAATTATATTTAAAATACTAATAGTCACAACTTTTACTATTTTAAATATAATTTATTATAATATTTTAATAATGTGATATAAGATTCTAATAAAATAGGTTTACTGGAAAGAAACCATTGATTATATTTTATATATTTATTTTGTTTAATGAATGTATTTTTTGAGGGAAGAAGAATGAAATTTATGTTTTACAAACGTAATTTCAAACTTCATAATTAGTTATAAACAAATTATAATTAATTTGTTAATATCAATTTTCATTCAAACTTATATATACTTTTTGATTTGCTGTTAATCTGTTATTTGAAGGGAAAACGTTCAATCAAATAAATCAAATTAGTTCAGAAAAATCAAAATTTCATTTTTTGTAAGTTGAATTTATAGACAACATTAAGAGGTTTATATTTTTGCCCTACTGCAAATAAGCAATTTATCTTGCACAAACTGAAATGAACTAATAATATTCATTTATTATGAACTAATTATATCAATTAAAATTTCACTAAATTAATATATAATAATAAAGGGGTCAGAAATTAATAAATTAAGTATTTAAACTTTTATCAAATAAAATGTAAAAAATTAAATAAGTTCAAAAATTTTAAGCATAAATTTCTTTAACAGTAATTGTGCTTCAATTTTATACCTTTTCTTGCTGGATATTTTCCTAAAAGCCTAGGAAAATAGTCAATCATAGATTAAAATATTGAAAACTTATGTTTTCCTTCTATATTTAAAAACGTTTTACATAATTGTAATTAGAAGTGACTGCTTGAGAATTTTTTGGATTTCTTTCTTTGAGACATGAGAATACGAAACATTATCCATGACAAGTCTTTTGGGAACAAAAAAGTTTTGACTTTGCAAGAGTCTTACATTTTTAAACCAACTAACAACAGAATCACAAATTGCCATTTAAACAAAACTAATAATAGTTATCAAAACATTTTGAACTATTATAAAAAACATCTATATATCTATAAATTCTTTATTAATAATAAAAATAAACTCAAAAGATACTAAATAAGACTGGCTAAATTTTCAAGCCTTAAAAATAAAAAAACAAAACTTATCTTCCTGTTTACAATGGAAATTTATGGCAATTTTAGCGTTTATACTTTTTTTTGTTATTTTTTAAACACTACTAAACACTTTTAAACTATAATAAATCAAGTGATATATTTTAATCTACGTCTGAACCGTATACGTAAAAATGTACCAAATAGTTTCATTATTATTTTCTGGATCATTCATATTAGAAATGTTGTAACGCATAAAAATCAAATTAAACTAACTAAGTTTTTGCTTTTAAGACATAAAGTGTCTTAAAATATAACTTTAATGATTAATAAAAAAGATTTTAATATTTGGAATTTTGTTTTGTAGTTCACTTATGTTAGAAACGTTTATGTTTTAAACCTACTGCATGATTGAGAAGCTCATTCATGCAATATATTAATTAACCATAAGTTTTACGAATGTAAAAATACAAAAAAATATAATGGCAGCACTGTATAAAAATTATGTTTAATAGATGATTAATTTATTATACTTCAAATAATTACTGATAATTTTAAGATTTGGATTATTTTTTTAGTTACATGCTTTGTATATCACAGTCAAAGGAGAACTATAATTGATTTAATGATTCATGGAAATAATGTTTTGTTGTATTAAATAATAAATATAAAACACCTTTAATGAAAGCCAACATTATTTAGTAACTATGTCATTCATACGTTTAAATAATTAGATATATATTACTTATTGTTCGTATAATCAATAATAAAAGTATTGTTTAACATATTAATAATAAAAATAATGTAGCCTGAAGTTTGCCTAAATATATTTTTAATACTTTTTCATATTTTCCCTAGTTACAAATGTTACACTAATCTCATTCATTATATTATTATGATATCTCATTTCGAAGACATGTTTCAAAGCAATATTTGTGAAATCAATGCCAATAATTAACCACCACCGTAAATAATTAACGATTGTACCATATTTAAAGTATTTGAAGGAATTTATTGTTAAATAACTAATTTATAATGTTTTAATTACTTTATATGAGAATATGTTTCCAGCATCATTTATTATTTAAAAACAGAAAAGTTGATAAACTAATCACTAAGCTGGAATGAACTTTATATTTAGAAAATTTGTTAAAATATTTACAAGCTGCTTGAAACTCAAATTCAGAGTTTGATGCATATTTTTAATTAAATTCTTAATATATATATATATATATATATATATATATATATATATATATATATATATATATATATTACTGACAATTTATCTATACACAAATATGCTTTTATAATCAAAAGTAATTATTTCAATAATATTTAATAATTAAAATAATACAGCTTCAAATAAATAAAAAGTTAAAAAATAAAGTAATAATAATAATTAAAGCATAGACAATTTATGTGTATCCATGAACAAGCTATAGAACTCATGAAATAAGCTATAGAAACTTTTACATTTAATACTTAATTAATTTTAGGATTTTTGTACTCAATTATCCATCTCCTGCATATTTATATTCAAATATTCTTACTAAAGCAATTAATTTTTTATGTGCTTAGAATGGAATTTGTGTTTGATTAATTTGAAATATTTGTTATTATAACAAAAAGATAAATAATTTTATCCAAAGTAAACATTTATTACAATTACAAATAATTTATTGTATTCATTAATTTACAATGTGTCTACGTTTATATGACAAAATAAAGCGATGTATAAACTTCTGCCTATTATGTTTTTGGTATTTATACCTGAAATAATTATTTACTTTGAATAATTATATGTTTTTATGAATTTTAATTTAATCATTATCTTTATTTATTAACATTGAAAATGCCCTTTTACATAACATTCATATTTTTTGTTTCAATTGTTTTTGAATCCTATTTTTGAAATTTTAAGAATTTAATATTATTAGATATAATGACAATATGTGATTTTCGTACTGTCAAATTTAGAAGAAGATTATTACATTAAAAATTATCTAATGAAGAATTTTATATGTCATGAGAGCAAAAGTTTTTACTTTTAAAGCTCGATATTATTATACCAATTAAGTTATTCTATTTATTTTTATCGGCTTATTTTTCCCAAGAAAAAAATATCATGTAACATTAGGACACATAAATTCGACCATTATTAGTGTTCAAAAGAACATTTTTTTTCATTAACAAACTTGATAAATAGGCTTAACAATTCGCACAGGTTTAAAAAAGATTCTGTGAATAAAAAACATGTGTTCTATTCCAGATACTATAGAATAATGGTACATAAATATTCTATTTCTGTGTTTGCGTGATTAGTTATTAGTGTGGGTGTTGAAAGTTTTCTCTTATCAATGTAAAATCTTTCTGCAAAACATAATCTGTCTATAGGGATGATTACAAAATCGGCTTTTATAAATTATGTGAGTCAGGACATAGTATTTAGCTAAGGATTGACAATTTGCTTTTGAGTGTTATTTCTATTACATTTTTATAAGTTAAGATGATAGAAATTTATTTATTCTATCAGCTCTTTAATTTAATATGAACATCCAGTCGTCATCGAAAATGTACAGGTAATACTTAAAAATAAAAATATTTTCCAATTTTTCTTTAGTATATTCCGTTTTTTCTGCAATAAGCATTTAAAAATGAATTATTTATTGAAAAAATGCTCAAAGAAGCAGCCTTAAAATACATTAAGATAAATTTGGATTGAAGTACATTTTTATGCAAATTTGGAAATTAACAATCCTAAAGAAGCAGAAATATGCTTTTAAAGTTTGTAAAATGAACTAACAGTAATAACTTTAGTTTTTTTACTCCATGATGAATAAAAAAACTCATTTTACAATCGATTTTCCTTAATCCTTGTGTTTCATGAAAGATTTACTGGAAACATTACTTAATTTTCCAAACCTAGAAGCATTTTAAAATAGAAGCATAATAAAATAGAAGTGGCAAATACAACCAATTTTTTTATAGAATAATTAAAGAAACAAGCTTCACACAAATTAAATACAAGAAATTTGTCTTAAAAGTTATGCTGAAGACATTGCAGATGGACTGAAAAGATATGTTGAGTGATAATATTGAATATAATATGTCATCTAGAGATAAGAAAGGGCAATACGTTGTTCGTGTTATTTATTTAAAGAACTAATAAATTTAAAGAATTAACAAATTTAAAGAACTAACAAATTTAAATAACTAATATATTTTAAAGTTTTCCATAAGATAAATTGTTTAAATGGTACTGATATTTTAAAATTCAGTTTTTTACAGTTGCCTTAATCTTCAGATGATTATCTAAAATCATCTGATGTTTAGGAAACATATAGGAAAACTATTATTATCACTTGTGTTCCTTTGTAAGGTATACATTTCTAAAATGTGGTTTTTTAGTGAGAGACTGCCTTTAATTATACTTCTGAAGCCATAAAATAATATTTACAGAAAATCCTATAGCTCTGAATTGATCTTCTCTGTGCACAGAATTTCCTTCCTGTCACAAATAAGTGGTAAATTTTTATATGTCAAGTGCTTCTACGCAGGACTTCAATAAAACAATGGAGTACACGTGGTGTGATGTGCGTTTTCCTCACCATTAATAAGTCAAGAATTTTGAATGGAAAGTTTTATTTTAAAAATTTTGAACTTAAAGGTAAAATAACTTTAGTTTATTTAATATTTTAATAATACAAAAATTTAATATTTTCTATTTTTTTCAAAATTAAGGGAACTGAATGTTTTTATTCATAAATTTTTTAACAAATTAAAATTTAACAATTTTTCCAAGCTTTAGTGTTTAGTTGCTTTCTTTTACATTTACTAGCATTATATTGTGTAGTAAATAAATACTCCGATTCTTTTTTAGTAATTCTGCATAATTTTATTTTGGAGCAATAATCTTGCATTCGTATCTTGCAATAGTATTTAAAAAATAGAAACATTTCTTATAACTTTAAAGTATAGATTCTTATAAAAATTTATAAATGTTATTTTAATTTTATTAGAAAATATTTATGAAAAACATACATAAAACTCAAAGAAAATTTTTATAAAGAAAACTTAAGCAAAATTTAAGCAAAATAAATAAATTAGCAAGCAATCATATATGATTAATAAGCAAATAATGTCATTCAATTTTGCCATAACAATAGGCATTTATTTTTAATTGGTAATCAATACTAATGATAAAATATTAATTTAAATAATTTATATTGTTATAATTCAGCTTAACTATCACGGAATTCAATTTTATATAATATCCAGAACATAATATTTTTAATATTTTAAAATTTATAAAGTCTAGTAATAATTAATCTATTGAAGCAATCCAGTCCAAGGAACAATTTATGAATAACTAGATCTGTTTTCACTCAAGGCGTCACCAACTTTCAATATTGAAAATTTCTCATTTGAAATATGAAATAGTTTCATAAACATGGGGATGAAGAAAGCCTATTCTCCTTCTACGTCACCATATTTCATTTTGTGTAGACGACCCTCTTCTATTCATCCGATATGACATCACATTTGCATTGCCTTTGTCCACACCCTATTTCTAAGTCATTAGATTTTAGCCATAGCGAACTATTTGAGGTAGTAGAGTAGTAAAATGTTTTCCATGCAAATGTTTTGGGGCGATAAAATTTCAAAAAGAGAAAATTAATAAAACTGAGAAATCAATGTTGTCCAGCATTATTTCCTAAATCTAATATTTCAATAATGAATATCTTATATTTAATTTATTATATTAATCCATCATTTGAAGATCTTATCATCTGAGGTTATATAAAATTAACGTATAATAACAAAATATTAATTTAAAATAATGTTTTAAATTAATAGATTCTAGTTAGCTAAATTTATATATTACAACAATACAACATCACTATTCATATTTGAACGATGATTTCCTTGAGGTCCGTATTAAAAGTTGATATATGTTTTTACAAAATTGTAGATAGCCTAGAAACTGAAAGAGAACAATTTAAGCTTTTAAAGCTTATTGCTGTCCAATAAATAATTTTAAAGAAAATGAATCATATTATAATGTCAAAGTGTTGAGTAAATCCTGCAAATTTTCATGCATGCACATTTATGTTCAGAAATAAAAAACCTAACATTCATAGCTTTCTATGAAAATTCCTTGTGGTTTGATTTGATCAAAAAGATTTTACTTTGAATAATATGGTCCAAAAGGGTATCGAGTATAGTAAATATAGTACATAATTTTTTCTCAAAGTTTACAGAATAAATTTTGAGTTAATATTAAAATCAATAAATACTCCATACTCTTTCAATAAAAATGTTTTAAGTCACAAAAATTTTTTAATGATATCAAAATCTGTGTGTCGTGTTTACTTATTTTTATTAATATAAATGAAGTCTGCATAATAGGTGAATATTTTAATTTCATATAATAATTACAGAGTTGCTTTCTGATTGATGGTATCAAATAGTATATAGTTTAATATTGCGTGACACTTATTTATTAATAAAATCGTTCATCATTCCAATAAAACCATTATAAATGCACCAAGGTGTTGATTATGTGATCTCTTAAACTATTCTCTATTGAATTAATTGATTTTCCAAACTGATGCATGATTACATTAAGTATCATGTATATTAGAGATGACATTAAGATAATTGAATACTATACTTTAATGCTTGCTTTTTTTAATTATACTTGGGTATAATATAATTGAGATGTGGAAATTACAAGCAGTGAAACATAAATTACATCTTGGATGAATTATTTTATATTTTTTCTTTAAGATATTCATTACTAAACTACATTTTGATTGATTAAATATTCAATCTTATCTGTAATCGAGAAATCATTATAATAGTTAGTAAGCTATAACTATTACACAATTCGGAAGCCCAGTGAAGTATTATATCGATATTAAATGAATTGTATTAATCAGAAAATAATAGGAGTTTTTCCACAAAGAATTTTCCTACGTTAATTAGCACCTTCGTTATCATTTTAAACTATTATAAATGATTTTAGAAAAAAAAACATTTAAAGTTAATTTGAATAAGATTCTTGAAGCAAATTTAAAAAAATATTTTTAAATCTTTGTAATACTTTTCTTATCTTATAGTGAAAAAGTGTCATAAGCATATAGAAATGATCTTAGAATCCTAACAATTTAGTAGAAAGCAATTTTAAATACACTATAAAATCAATCCCATGAGAATATTTTTTACTTTAAGATTTCCGTAGCATAAGATATTACTTAAGAGGGCAAATTTATAATATTCGTTTTAAATATAAGTTATTATACAGTTTATAATTTGTAGTATTCTCACACATACAAATTATGATTTTAAAAAATAATTGATAATTAGTTAAATCTTATTTCTTTTTATCTAAACTACTAAAACATCAATGTTTTTGATAATTCCTTTTTTAAGGTTTTGTTTATATTTTGAAAGCTGTGTTGTGGGATGAAAAACAGAGAGTTCGATACTTGATTTAAAAGATAAATTTTAATTTGATAAAGTCTTAGAGCCCTCAGTCAATGCGGCTTAAGAATATCAAAAGGGATGAGACAATGCAAGTAATATTTTCGCCAACTTTTCCTATTTGAAAAAATAAACATTTTTTATCAATTGCGATATTTAATGTATATTCCATTCCAATTGCAAACTTATTAATTTTCATGGTTAAACTTATTATAATGGTAATTATAAGTTGATAGTAGCTATGAATTATTCATTGAAAAATAATTAAAATACTCATTGAATTCTCAAGAAATTTTTTCGCATTTCTGTATGTTGAAATTTTTGAATATGTATTAAAGAGAAATCTAATAATTATTATGTGTTCTTGAATGGCTTTTATTTCAGCCATTATTTGTAAAAACTATATGATTTGAATAATTTTCTGAAAAATAATAAATCGCGATTCGTTAAGGGAATACGTTGATAAATATAAAATTAACTGTTATGCAAATAGTTTTATTCATTCATGTAAATAAATCACTATTATATACATATTTTTTTCTAGGGTTACTAATAACAATACGAAAATATAAAAACGCGTTGTAGTACTCTGTTTAACAGCTTCTTAATATTATTTACAACTTCAGTCTAAACAAAATGAACATGTTTTTACATGTTTTTGCACTCATAATGTAAGTTAAGCGAGAATTTTCGTCTTTACTTGTCATGACTGATTGTAATAAACAATGAACTGTTCTACGAAATATATTCTTTCAGACGTAACTACAACCACCACAAATACGCCTTATGCTGATATAGTTTTAATTACAATATGTATTTATAATTACGATATTTAGTTGTGATAATAATGTATTCAAATTGATGTACATTTTATAACATCACTTACAATCAAAATCCACAGCAATTAATTCATTAACACTGAATTTAAAAAAATTAAAAAATTTTAATCATATTTTTTAATAATTACAAACTTATAACTGAATACTTTTATTTAAATAAAGTAAACCGCAAACTTCAAATTACGACACCTGCTTACTTTGATTTGTAATTCTTTTGAAACTGCAAATAAATTAACATTCCAAATTTTCTATAATGTTCTTCAAGTGAAGCAATTCTTATACCAACGTAGTTTATTTTTATTATCCTGATCAAAATTTTATAAATAATATTTCATGAAATGAAGTAATTTCTTTGTAATAAAGTAAAGATTTTCTCCGTTATTTAATTCTTAGCATTAGTAACTAAGTAATATATCATAATTAAATAACAAAGTAAAATGTTTATTAAATTTTTAGAATTATAAGAAAAAGAATTTTACTTGAATTGATAAAAAATGGAAGGGATAAAAATAAAACATTGACTTATATATATATATATATATATATCTTAATTATATTAAGACTTGTAAGTTATACACACCCATATATATATATATTAAAATTTATTATAAAAGTTGTGTTATGTAAATAATAAATGGGTATATTGTTATATTGTATTCCTCATTAATATGTGTGAAATGGTCAAATATTCTTATGAAAGATTTCTTTTTCTTTGTATTGTGTTTTATGGGCTGCGCAGAATTGTTATTATCCATTGTAAATGTGATTCGAGGAAGAAACATCTTACACCTTCCTTCTTGACGAATATCGTGGGAGAAGTCTGTAACAATCAATTGCAAACGTGACTTGCAGAACTCCAATCTCAGGTTCTTGATTACGCAAAAAAGGGCTATTTCTAGTTTTAGGAATGTTACTTTTATCTTTGGTAAACTGACAAATAATGCCTGTGAAAGAAAATATATTTAATTTATTTCAGTAAACATGATAATTAAGTTTTGATTGTATAGCTGCTGTACTGCAAAATTGCAATAAAAAATATATTCTCCTGTAAAAACGTCAGAGCCCAATAAAATAAAAAGTTTTATGACTATACATAAAAGCATAATACTGCTATAAATATAAGTTGTAATGATATTATTTTGCAGCAACACAGAATATTTTTTTCAGCTCTTAGCTAATTTAGCTAAAGAAATTAAACTTCTTAAATACTGAAATTGTTTTATAAACATATATATTGCATGAATTTTGTTCACTTACTGATATTTTCTTAGCACGTAAAAATGATATGTTTATACTTATGCCAGTGTTTTGGTCACTAAGTTATTAGTCTTAAAAAGGATATGTTTTATAAGCATATAAGTTATATTGCTTTGCATTTCAGTTATATATATCACATTCAAAATTAAAGATGCTCTTGTGGTAGATTTATCTCTTCCATAAATATTTTAATCATTCTTTTAACTTTTTCATAGTTAAATGCAATAACATTTTAAAGAAGTTTTGGAAATATGGTATCTTCTTAGTATAATTAGTTGTCAAAAAAATTACGTATGAAGTTTCCATTTAATATGCTTATATGTATTGTCACTGGTAATTTGCAGCAGATTAATAACATTGCATTATTAATATTCTATTTTTATTAATTTACTTTTACAATTATACAAATGAGTGCATTTTGCACTCGAAGATTAATATAAATTTTTTAATACAATGCTTTAAAAATTAAAAAAAATTACAAATATTCATCAATGTCTGCATTTTTAAATTATCATTTAAAAACGATTTTTTCACTAGTGAAAAACAAATAAAGAATTAACTAAAATTTAATCCTTCTAAGATCTGACATTAAATATTTATATAACATATCTAATTTTTATACTAGTTTTTGAACTAGTTAATTAAAGAAGACAATTATCCCATAATCAAATTCAAATAATTCTTTCACAATCTAAATTGGATTTTGATGTAAGTTCCCTTAATGTACCTCAAAAATGTTTTATAAATGTAAGCTTAATGCCTTTATAGAAAAAAGAATCCAAGTCTTTTTTGAAAATCGATTTATTGTATCAGCAAAAGCAATAGAGAGTGGTTCCTTTATTGAACAATGGTGACTCTGAAGATTATTATCAAAGAACATGGAATGATCTGTGAATCAAATGCTTAATGATGCACTAACCTTTAGTGGTCATGAAGGTAGGCAATCTTACTAATGTACAGAAGAGTTTCCTGAAATTTAATAATGAGTTTGAGCTTCATTACCTTTACGAAGTCTTCAATTTAACTGTTTTCCTTTTCTATAACACTTTATTTAATGAGTTTTGTGTAAGTTTAGTTTAAAACCAATAAATGTTCTGCAACACTGTAATTTACTCCTATTTTATTGCTGAGAATGTTTGACATAATTTATCACTAAATTTGATTTTAGGGTGAAACTATTTGCTTCAATTTCTAAGATTCTATTTAATGATTTCAAATCTTTCACCCTTTTAGTAAATTAAAGTTATTTCATATGCATATTTATAATGAGTGATTTATTTTTTAGAAAACAATAATTAAAAAGAAAGTTTTAAAAGACTTGTTTTACATCATCCGTTTATATATGCGTGCTATTAGAAATTTTAATATCATGTTAAATGTACGTTATTGCTCAAAGTCAAGCATGCACAAAAATTTCTATCATGACCTTTAGGTTACTGTAACATCAGTGATAACAAATATTGAGATATTTATAAGGGAATGTATTACGATTGTGATATTTTTTAATGCTTTATATTGCATAGTTTTTTGATTATATCTTAATATGCCTACATAAGCTAAATTTTGTGTGCTAAATATGTATTAAAACAGACATCAAAACATTTCTTGCCAAGATAAAATCTACTGACATCATTAACTAATACTCTCAAGATTTTGAAATATGTGTAAAAAAAAGGAAAAAAAAAGAATGATAATTTTCTGTATTTCCGAATTCTACGACGCTATAACCCAAGACAAGCCAAAGTCATTTCAATAAGTTTTCGTCACCTTACCCTGTTCGACACCATTATTCACCATCTTCGAGAACCGACCATTTTAAGGTCTTTTCAACGATGTCCAGCCACCTAATGTGTGGTCGGTTTCTCTTCCGGGTTTCATTTGGTTTTCAAAAATCACTTTTTTGGTTTATTCGCTTTTGTCTGATCTGTAAAAGTGACGTAAGCATCCACTATAATTATTTTTAGGACATGAACGATATCTAGTTGCTAATAGAATTTCTTTTCAATTTTGAAATCGTAAAGGATGCGGTGCCTGTTGTTCCTTTTGACAGTAATAAAGATTCTAGTGATTTTCCTTTCAAATGCCACAAATTTGCTCTCTTCTAATTTAGTAAGCTCTGCGTGTTAACATTGGCTCTGCGTGTTAACAAGGGTTTTATAAATACTTATTTTTGTACTTTACTGACAAGTCGACTTTTCAATTGGCTTTACTTCCGAAATAATATTTGTTCGTTATGACTAAACGAGTATTGATTTACACTCTGCTGCGACGAAGCTTTTAAAATGCTTAGAAACTCCTCTACGACTTTAAATGAAAATCCATTAACTAAGAGTGGGGACTAATATAAGCGTTTATTATGTACTTCCATATACTTCGTTTCAATCGCATTGATTCTGAAGTTCATTTATTTGGATGCAAATTCAAGAAAATTGGAAAAGATAATATAGCAGCTAGTTAATGAATTCTTATTATATTGATGCTATCCACATATGCCAAAATAGGAAATAATTTTCGAAAGATAGTGCCTCGAGTTTTGATTCCGTACGATCTAATAATTTTCTCCAGCGCGACGTTGAGTAAAAAATTTTGAAAACAATATTTATAGTGCCTCGATGGCAATCAAGTCTGTCCCTTTTTTTAAAAAAAAATGATATATTAATCTATCGTCTTAATCAATGGATATTTCTCCAGATTCCTCAGATTGATCTACAAAAACTTAACTCACCTTTAATTCCGTCAGGGACAGTAAAGATTATTATTCAAGCTTTTTGCTGTCAGCTCAATCTCAGAAGGATTAGGCAGACACTTTGGCATTGACATTCACAGTGTCCATACAGATTGGAATCACTTGGTTTCGGATTATCGCTGTCATAAAATATTCTCCCCAGTACTCAAATTTTTCTTATTTTCCTCAAGCAAACTCACTGTTACATTTGCTAATGGTAGATATTCATATAAAAGTCCTTTCTGGCTTGATTAATAGGCTGAAAATACTTTCTTGATTCTTCCTGCAATTTGATATCCTTAAATTATTCTTCCCCAAATCACTTATTTTTCTTCCTATGCAGCTCATTTTCCTGTCTTCTCATTTTTTTGCAAACTTCTCTATTACTTCTGCTTGTTCTTTGACTCATAAATATATATGTTTTGTTTTTTCCTTTCATCGCACCATTCATTATGTTTGTTACTTCTTAATTCCTGGAGAATTTTTTCAACTATAACAGAGATGATTTATAGAGGAATTTCCAAGCTTCCATTATCCCCAAACTTTTGATATTAGTAGGTATCTTACACTACTGGCCATCAAAATTGCTACACATGGAAGAAATGCAGATAACAAAATTATACTTATTGGACAAATATATTATACTAGAAATAACAAGTGATTAAATTTTTAAAAAATTTGGCTGGATACATCCTGAGAAATCAGTACCCAGAACAACCATTTCTGGCAGTAATAACAGCAGTTATACGCCTGGGCATTGAGTCAAACAGAGATTGGATTGCATGTACAGGTACAGATGCCCATGCAGCTTCAACACGATGCCACAGTTCATCAACCGTAGTGACTGGCGAAGATTTAGTGTAGAGCCAGTCGCTCGGCAACCATTGACCAGACTTTTTCTTTTGGTGAAAGATCTGGAGAACGTGCTGGTCAGGGAACAGCCGAACATGTTCCGTATCAAGACACGTCCGTACAATACTGACAACATGCGGTCGTGTATTATCCTGCTGAAACGTAGGGTTTCTCAGGGCTCGAATAAAGGGTAGAGCCACGGGTCGTAACACACCAGAAATGTAACGTGCACTTTTCAAAGCACCGTCAATGCGAACAAGAGGTGACCGAGACGTGTATCCAATGACACCCCATACCATCACGCCAGGTATTGGGCCAGTATGACGATGACGAATGCACGCTGCCAGTGTGCGTTCACCACGATGCCGCCAAACACGGATGCGACCATCATGATGCTGTACACAGAACCTGGATTCATCTGAAAAGATGCCGTCTCGCCATTCGTGTGCCCAGGTTCGTCGTTGATCACACCATTGAAGGTGCTCTTGTCTATGATGCAGCGTCAAGGGAAGCCGCAGCAATAGTCTCCGAGCTGAGAGTCCATGCTGCTGCAAACGTCGTCGAACTGTTCGTGCAGACACTTGTCCTCCAAACGAACCCGTTTCTTGATTCATGGCTCGTGACGTGGTTGCACGATCCATTACGGCCATGCGGATAATATGTCTGTCGTCTCGACTGCTAGTGATAGGTGGCAGTTGAGATCCCGCATGGCGTATCGTATTACCTTCCTGAACCCATCGATTCCACATTCGGCTAACAGTTATTGGATCTCGACCGACGCGAGCAGCAATATTGTGATAAGATAAACCGCAATCCCGGTACGCTACAATTCGACCTTATCAAAGTCAGAAACGTGCTGGTACGCATTTCTTCTTCTAACACGAGGCAACACGACAACTTTTCTCCAGGCAACAACGTTCAAATGCAATTTGTGTATGAGGAACCGGCTGAACAATTTCCTCATTTAACACAATATAGGTGTCGCTACTGGCACCTGCTTTGTCTGAATGCGCTGAAAAGCTAATCATTTGCATATCACAGCACCTTCTTCCTTTCGTATGAATTTCACGTCTGTAGCATGTCGCCTTCTTGGTGTAGCAATTTTAATGCCAGTAGTGTATTTTTTCTTCATACTTTCGTGAAACATCGAGGTTCTTAAAGTCTATCCAAATCTAACTTTTTCGATTAGATTCGTTCTTCTTAAAAAAGATTTTTCAATTATATTCGTGACAAGGTAGTGCTCCGAGTCGGTATTTGCTCCTCTCTGATCGCGCTTATTAAATAGGCTGCTACTATGCAATCAAGAAGTACATGATCATTCTAATTCACTGTATTTCCGTCTGCAGATTTCCATGTTCTTTATGTATTTTTAAACAGGAACACAATCAATATTCAGCTCCTGTGATTACCAACATATGCAAGTTCTGGTTGTAGGCTAAAGGGATCAACGATTGCTTCATTATATTTTGCATTGATGTATCTAATTACTATTTTAATCTTCTATGAAGGGAATCATTATAGGTCATTTCCAGAAAGTGATAGAAATAATCCCCAACAATGTCATATTTATCTCCTGTAGGTGTACGTATGCACGCAATATTGAGTTTCTGATGATAAGCTTCTAGTGTTTGAGTTTCAAGCATAATTCACAGATTTTCTCATTTACAGACTTGAAACTAATTAATCGATTTTGATATCATGTTAATGGTAAAGTCTATAGCAAATACGTGAGTCTCTTCATTCCAACTACAGCAAACATTACAATTCCTCTTCTCTAGATTTTCTCATCTAAGGCATATAATTTCTGCACAGTTAAAATTATTGTTTATTAAGTTTCAAAAACAACTATGATAATTTTCAAAGCACTTTTCCTGTACAGGTGTCGAGCATTGCGTGGAGTAATTTTCATATTCACTTCGGTCCATCGTGGCATTACAGCAGCAGTCCGTCTTTAATCATATCCGAATAGAGGGTGTTTTCCCAGGACAGTGTGTTTAAAAATAATGAAGCCATCTGCACACACACACAATCAAACTCACACACATGTATATATATATGTATATATGTGTGTGTGTATTGTGTATTTTTTTTAATTTTTATTATATGTATATTTTTAATGTTAAATACCTCAGCATCGACTTCTTAATATACACAGGTATGCAAAACTTAAGCAACAGGTGGTTTTTCTGCCATAACTCCGCGAGAAATCATCCCAGCAACATGAAATTCAGACATGAGACACATCATTTTGTACTTCAAGGATGACGAAAGCATATTTGTGCCCAAAAATGAATACAATGCACACAACATGGAATCAAACAAAATAGTCTTTATTAAACTCACAGTATCCCTGCACAAGATCATCTGTCCAAGAGCAGCGATAACAAAGTGATGTTCCTTAGTTAGAGATATGCCCTCTCCTTACTGCAATGGTTGCTTCGTACTGTATCCCATACTCAGCACCAGATTGTCCAGCAGTTCTTGCGGTAAGAGTGCCTATTCCTCAATCAGCATCTGTTTCGGTTGCTGCATGTTCCACGGAAGATGCAATCGTGCTGCAATGGGTCTCCCCACACCATCCCACACATGTTCAATGGTATTTAAATCAGGGGAATACGATGGCCAATCCATTTGGGTGATGTCTTCAATTTCAAATATCTGCTGAACAGCATGAGTCTGGTTTGGACGTGCATTGTCACCCATAAAAATGAAATCTGCTTCAATGTCACTTCGGAACAGACACACATGTGGAAGATTACCCCCTGACAAAACGATCTCCTGAAACAGAACCTCTGTCGAAAACGTGGAGCTCAATCCACCCGTTCAGCATAAATCCTCTTTAGATGAGAACTCCAGAACTACCATAACGGTTTCATTCCGTTATGTTACTGGAATGAAACCGTCTCCCATTTTCTCTCCAAATCATCTGGTGTTGAGAATCGCTTGTAGCAATAAAACGACTCTCATCTGTGAAGAGGAAGCGTATCCATTTATCAGGTGTTCAATTTTTGTGCTCTTTGCATCACTCTAAACGGTGCCGCTGATGGCGAGCTTTCAACGGAATGCAGCGATTAGGACGGTGGGCGAATAGGCCGCCTTTGTGAATACATCTGGCTGCAGTAAATCGCGACACTTATCGCCCCGTTGCTGTACACAGTTACTGAACAATGACACTTGTTGATTGGTTTCGGGTGTTTTTCGCCTGCAGGATTGGCCAGCGTACTCACCTGATTTAAATACCATAGAACACGAATGGGATACTTTGGGGATACGCATTGCTTCACCAATGCATCCCCCGGGGAACACTCAGCAATAAATAGATGCTGACTGAGGAATGGACACTCTTACCACAAGAACTGCTTTACAATCTGGCACTAAGTATAAGGAGACAGTGCGAAGCAACCATTGCAGTAAGGGGACGGCATATCTTATACTAAGGAACATCTGTTTGTCATTGCTTTTCCTTTTGGGCAGATGATCTTGTGCAGGGATACTGTGAGTTCAATAAAGCCTATTTTTGTTTGGTTCCATACTGTATGCATTGTATTCATTTTTGTGCAACAATGCTTTCGTCATCGCTTAAGTACAAAATGATGTGTCTCATGTCTGCATTTCATGTCTCTCAGATGATTTCTCACTGAGTTATGGTAGAAAAAACCACCTTTTGCTTAAGATTTCCACACCAGTGTATATCATTTAACAGCTTTCAAATTTAAATTTCAAAGAGGAGAGCTAAGAAGAAAATTCTTTTAAGTACATTAAAATAAAAAATGTTGGAATGGCAGATATATTTTGTGTTACTCAATGTAATATAGAGTTTTAGACGCTATTACTTCATAATATAGCATCCCAAAAAATTACGCGGTAGTTATACAATAACTACCAATAACAGTACAATAAAATACTATACAATAACTATTTTTTTTTTACTCAACATAGGCTGCAGTCTATGTTGCTAACTTTTTTTGCAACATCTTTTTTATTAAACAATGATACTTGTTTTACGATATAAATTGTCCAAAAGCATTTTGAGGCGACTAAGCAATTACGTTTCTGAATTTCATAAGTGTCACTTATGAAATATGAAAATCAGTGCTATACTCATACAATAAGGTTTCTATAAATTAAAAAAAAAATGTCATAACATCAGCAAATAATAATACGTATTAAACTTATTTATTTTGTACAAAGTTTACTGAAAGTGGGGATTTTCATAAAATATTTTTCAATCACTATATTCTAGACAACGATATTTCTGGACTTACATACATATATATCGGTAACCTTGTTTTTTACAAAGAAAAGTTAATATGTTTAATTATTCTTAAGAAAGCGTAATTTCAGAATAAACCATAAATATTTTTTCTTCCATTTAGAATTAATCATAAATATCTTTTTGATAAGCTTAAGTATCAAAATAGTAATCTTGCACGAAACAAGAAGTTAAGAAAGAATAAGTGCTGATTTTGATATAAATAATTTCTAATTACTTAAATTGAATATTTAATTTGCAGTTGTTGTAAGCTCATTAGAGTATATATCAACCAAAATATTTTAAAATTGTTAAATTCCGTTAAAAGATTAATTGCTACGTTGAACATTCATACATAATTATTTTTTTCATTAAACAACGTTTTTCTTCCAAAATCTAATTTCATCACTGAAGTAATTTTAGAAATAAAATAAATATTTATTCAAAAATTGATTTCTTTCTAACATGTATAATATTTAGGTAAAACATGTGACCTTTCAGGCAAAAAATTGTATAAAGAAAACACTTTTGGTCTGAAAAAAAAAAGATTTTCTTTATACAGAAAACTGTATAAAGAGAATTGCTTTTGAAACATATTTTGGTAAGTAGTTCTTAATAAATCTTGAAAAAAATATGTTTATTTAATCTTCTGAACACTATTTGCTGCTAACGGATTGATTCTCCGTTCAGAAGTTTCAGTATTCGAATTGAAGAAAATTTGTCTAGAAAAACTCGGATTGTGTTTATTTTATTGTAGTTTTTAATATAAATTATGAACTATTAGAAAATAATATTAGTTGACCAAAAATTTAAGCCATTCAGTATACCAACTATCAAAAATTGTTAAATCTCTTAAAATGAAATATAAATAACAAATAAGCAGGTTTTAATAAATTGAAAAGGAAATGAATTCTCTACTATGGATGCAGAATTAAAATAATGTATATTTGACACCATGGGTTTTTGATATTTATAATATTAGTATTTGCATTTCAAATTCTAATCATCATATCTAAATATCAAAACGTAAACTTGTAATCAAACTACAAACTCTAGAATTAATAATAAAGAAAGAGCGTAATACCTTCGAATCATTTTATTAATTTCCGGCTTTCATTAGCTCAAAATAATTGGAGGGAATTAGGGAAAATTTATGAAAGAAATGTAGTTATATTTTAAAAACCATTAAATATAAGCGAAATATGGATCATTCAAAGAACCAAAATTATGCTATCATTTATGAGTTTGGGATTTTCTTGTAATATGAGATTACACCTTAGAAAAGAAGGGGTGTTAACTCAAAAATAATATATTAGATTAAAATTGACATTTGAAAATAAAGTGATATGTATGTATATAACCATTTTTAAATATCCAAACCTAAAGTTATAAGCAAGTTACAAACATTCAAGAATTTATGATGATGAAGAAAGAACGTAATATATATATATATATCATATCTAAATATCAAAACGTTGGTTGGATCAAAATGGTTTTTGGCAATGTGTTTGGAAAATAGAAAGGAAAGGCAATACCCACCAACAAATATTAAAGGCAATAATTAAACCAGGTCAAAAGCAGTTATTGATAGAAGTGCCAAAATAAATTAAATACGATGTAATTAGAAGATCAAGATAAAACAGAGAAGAAACTATACTATTTAATACCAATAAAGCGAAATCAAGAAATAATCAAGAAGTACAATATAATATTATATAAATATAAATAAAGAAAAGGCATAGGGACCATGTCTTCATCAGGAGGAAGACGGTCAACTATGCAAATAAGACACTCTTTTCTAAAACTAGAACTAAAGACTTTTAAAAAACTAGAACGAAAGACAAAGACCTAAAAATATATGTGCACCCGAAGAGTATCTGTATAAGAAGAAAATACAACTATATCAAAATTGAAATAAATGAAATCAAAATAATACATTGAAAAATAAGCAAAGCAATACAATGAATAATAGGCAAAGCAATATAAAGAGAAATATTCATGAAATAAAGAAGGATATATTTCAAATGAAAAAGTATGATTGCCAAAAGTAATAAGAAAAATTTTTACGAGTTAAATTTAGAAGTTAAAGTAGTTAATATTTCTTTATGTATATTTTAAAAGTTAAAGTATAGATAAAGTGAAATTAGGTGTTTTTGCTAT
>JAPDSC010156157.1:81360-102944 GCA_026290005.1 Latrodectus geometricus
GTATAGCTGTATATATATATATATATATATATATATACAGCTATACAGCAAATAATTTTTTTTTAATATTTCTCAGAAATTATAATCTATTCTAATCAATAACTATTTCTTATATCGATAATCGAAACTTTTTTGTTAAGATGATTGAATGGAGTACTGTATCAATTTCACTTATGCGCTATGACAACCTAACGTATTATTACACAACCGATTCTGGTCATAGAAATGAGATCTTGTCAGTATGAGTTTGGTGAAGAAAACATAATGTTATAATGAATATATAATTTCATCTTTCTTTACTTCGGGTTTGCTTTGAATTTTGACAAAATATAAATATTTATTTTTGTTGTAGTCAGGATATTTATGTCGAAGACTAAGTTTTATAAATATTGTAGACAATAAAATGACATGATACCGGTAAGTAAATATTGTAGAACATTGTTCAAAGATGAATTTTTAAATAATTAATTTTTTCATGTGATACAAATGCATTTTATTAAATTCTCTTTCAGTAAATTTATGCCTGGTTTGAATCACTTGATATTTTTTCTTCCGTTCTTCCAATCTTCTCTAATTTTTTCTTTTGTGGTGCCTAAATATATTATATAAACCATAACGTTTGAAAAAAATTTAATGTTTAATTCATTTAAAATTGAGAAAAACAAAAATCCTCATAAAATAAAAATTGAAAATTTAGTATCCCTTCATATTGTGTTGTTTCCGTTAATTTTTATTAATATTTTATAGATATTAGTTCTGTACATATTTAGTTCTATGAATATAGTTCCCCGTAAAATTTTAACTGTATTTTCTTTGTAAGCAAAATCATCTTTCAGTTTTGGAAATGAATATAAATAAAAATAATTGCAAATTAGGGATATGAAGTACACGTATTTTACATGAAGTACATATATTTTACATTAGTTTAAAAACATAATTTTTCCCGAATATATTTTTCATGTTCTATTATTTTATACATATGTTCATTCCAAAATCTGTGTTAAGCATCCATCATTTTCGAACAAATTGAGACTGTCTCTGACTCTTAATGAAATATCCCCAGACATCGATATTTTAAGAATTTTTATTACATAGAGGGAAGCGAAAGGCAAAAAAGTTACAGTATAAGGCTGAATTGATTGAGTCTACTTGAAGATGACTCCTACACACGCAATATTTGATGACAGGTCATTACTTATCTACATCCAAATGAAAAATGAAACTGAAAAATTAATCTATTCTGTTGATTTAATGGGTTAAGCTTGTTGAACTTCGATGATATCAGTACCAAATTCAACAGCTCCTGCACACATTCTACAATTATTGGGATAAGAAGTTATCATTAAGAAATTGGATGGTATAATTTTTATGTACCCCAATTAAGAGTATTTTATTAGTTTGAATGCTTTTGTGGTTATTATCAGGAAACAATACATAAATTGCTTCAAAAACTCTCATTAAGGTTGAGTTTAAATAATATTTTATTTTATAATGGTATTATGTAAATTAATCTAATGCTTCCTAAAAACAATAGTTGGGAATTTTATATTTCATTGATGTATCGACTTATTAAATCTGATTTATATACCTTCAAATTTTACAAATATGAAATTATTGTATTTAATAGGTATTAAACATGGCTTAGTTCATTTAATGGAAGATAAATTTTGATAAGAAAGAAATAATGAATGCGTACCTTTTATGTTTTACATATTTTCTCTGATAACATTAAAAACAATTAAATATATATATACCTATACATATATATAAATTTTTTTTTAATAACTAATCTTACTAATTACAATCGTACAAATAGAAAACATTTGTACAAATGTAATAGTATTTAATAATAGCGTATATTTGAACATTTAATTTTCCTCTTATGAACCAGTGTTCTTTAAAGGACAATGTTTCTCTTTTTTATTATCCACTACAAATATAAATTGTTTCGAAATCCCATAATAATTTTATAAATTTATAATTTATTATATTGTTATATAATAACATATTGTATGCACAATTTTACGTTAATAATTCAACCAATAGTTTCTCTTAAATGATATCAAGCATTTTACATTACATGTTAGGATGTGTACCTTTACGCTGTGAGAAAGAAGCAACCAAGTTGCAAAAGATACACATTCACAATAAGAAAATTGTTGGTTTGGTTTTTGAAAAACACATTAGGAAATACATATTTACGTATGAATAATTAACTCATATTACTTAATTTCTCGTTGTTTGAATATTGCTTAAATGACACAATAACACTGCAGATTTAAAATTATAAGGAATTTTTTCAGGCATTTCTTTAAATATCATCATTTAGTTGTATTATTAATTACTTGAGATACGGTATTAGGATAATATTACTTAAATATTATCCTACTGCTTAAATCCTCCCGCCACACATTTCAAATCAATGTTTAAGTTTGTGTGATCTAAATATGATTTTATAAACGTTAATAAAAGCACACATAATTACAAGAAAATGTGTCTTTTGAAAATTTATTATCTGGTGCATTAAAATTTTAGAACTGAATAAACTCTTAAGTAACGTAAGATAATTTTATTCATATATTTTTTAATTTCAAAATGTAAAACATGGCAATATAATATTTGGGACTAAGATCTTTCGATTTTGCAGTTTATAACTTCGATTCCAACTTCTCGCATGGATTTGTAGCGGATAGAAATCAATTTCAATCTGTAGATCCTAGTCTAACGAATTCTTGAGGGTAAAAGAATGGCAGTTCAACAATAAAATGAAACCAATCATTGCATAATTTAAATATTGTTTTTGAATAGTGATATTTATAAGAATTTCAAATAAAGAACACTTATTTTTATATTTTTGAGTTAATTGTAAGTATCCTTTAGAATAATTATTATAAAAGCAATGTTCAAATGAATAAGAGTTTAAAGTTACTAAGTTTATAATAATTAATGAAATATTTAAAATTTTCTAACTGAAACTTAATTTTTCTTGAGTAATAAAGAATGCATATAGATATATTGTAAAATATAAAACAAGTGAGCAAGGTTTTAAAGATCCAGGACAGTTAGTCGTTCAATGCCCTCGTTTATAATATGAAAATCTGTAAAAAAAGCAGAAGACACCAAAAATAATAAACAACAAATGAAATTTTAAATTAAAAGAAAATATTCCAACAACATCTGAGCAGTAAAGAGAGAAAAGAAAAAGAAAAACCTTTAATCGAAAACAGGATGGTATTATGGGAACTAAAGTTGAAAAAAAATTCAATATATGTGCCACCAAAAGGGAAATAATAAAAACCACGATATACCCGCTTGATCTTGTTCGTTCCGTGATTGGTCGATAAAGAAGCAAATGTGGCGCCACCTGTGCGTAAAGTGAATAAACTCAAGACAGAGTAGGAAATCTCTCCAATAAATGGGAAACCCGGTTAAGTCTTCGAAGGTGTGTTTGTATTCAACTCCGAAAGAAAAGAACAACGTGCTTTTGTGTTTATCTTTGTGAGGCGCTTAAAATTGGAGCTTTTGATTATTTATGTACAATACATGAAAAAGCTGTTAAATTGGTGAGCAATTATTTTAATATATTTTTAAATGTAGATTAATTGATTCTTGAAATATATATTAATAAATTTAAAAAAAGTGACTTTATACTGCTATATATATGTTGATTTTAATTGTATGAAATCCAAAATTTTTATAATCAAAAATTAATAATTGTAATAATGTAAATGATAAATTGTATTTGTTTTTCAAACAAATAATTTCCTTCAGGAAAGTTATTTTTTCTTTTAGTATTAAAAGGAGAATCAGAACAATATGGACGATTTAATTTGAAAGTGACCTAAGTTCACTTTTTAATTGGTAATAGAAATTTTAATTTAAGATAAGGCAAGTTTGAAGTACTTCAAAATTTGTTATACCAACTAATTTTGTATTTTATCATTTTTCAGGTAATAAATATTAGATCATTATAAATAAAAGATAACACTAAAATTAAATAGAATACTGTGATATTTTATTTTTTAAATAAAACTTATTTTCAAAATAAATAGGAAATAAATATCTTTTGATCCCAATAATTAGGAAACTGTAAATTAATAATTTTAAGCAAATTTTTTATCAAATTTATGATATATCAATGTTAACTAAATGCATTAGTTATAAATAAAATAAATAAATAAAAAATAAGTTGTGATGAAATAAAGTTGATAAAGCCATCATTGATGTGAAGCTACCAATTTTAACTTATCTTTATGCAATATTTTTAATAGAATAGCATTATGAAGATATTTTTGAACGATATTAAAATGAACTTATACTGTCGTATCGTTTGTTTGAATTAACGTTTTTTTTTATTTAAAGAGTAAACATGTGTGTAAGAAAGTATTTTATTTAGAAATTAAAAATGTATGTTTCTTACTAATAATGTTTTGTATTTATTTTTCTTAAATATGCTGTTCTTCATTGGAATTCCAATCAACTGTATTGAATGTAATATTTTATAAATAATTATTTTATTATACTGTATTGAAAATATATTTATAACAAAATGTATCAGGCCTATATAAAACCTATTTGATAATTATATGATAAATAATAAAATTAGATTCAAAGCTAGTTAAATCATTCTTCAGAAACTCTCTTATAATACAACTTTATAATTTCAAATATTATTCTTAAAAAATAAAACAGGTGATTAGAAAAATTGAACTTATTTTAATTCGTTAATTTCAAAATATTTATTAGAAAACATCAACGCTTAAAACTTAGATACATAAAAATTAGGCCGACTTAATTTCGAATGAGCTAAAAATTTCTCTGCTAGTTCTTATCAGATATTTTGAAAAAACATGATTTACTCTTTACTTGTAAAACTTAAATTAAATCAAGAACAATTGCATGTAACTACAATACTGAAATGTCTTTTTTATGTGATATATTTTTAACAATATTTTTTTTAAATAATAATATATGAAGTTATCATTAAATATGAAATGCTTTTATTCTTCATTATTTGTCATTTTTTCATGCAAAAAGGGGAATTATTTTCTTGTTTAAATTAAAAACTATTGTTGATATGTAGTACATTAGTTGTACCCTTCGGGCCCTGTGTGATATTCCTTAGTGCTCAGGGAGATAATTTTGTTTTCTCAAATAAAAAAAAATAAAAATAAAAACTATATTAATGGGATTCATAATTTTAAGTTTTACATATTTCAAAACTGTATGGTATAAACTGAGATATCGATTTATTCAATAAGATATAGAAGCAAAACCTAAGGATAAAGCACTTAATTGCAAAATCAATTCTAAGTTGAGACAAACGCAATCCATAATGGAAAGAGTAAAATTACTGGAAGATCAAAGAAAAAGCGAAAGGAAAAGAAACTGTCGTCAGAGATTTCTTTTAAGATAAGAAATTTTGGAAAGGAGATACTTTTAAGTTTAATTTCAAAGCCACATTAAAGATTCTTTTGCAGAAATTGAATTTTTTTGAGGCTTTTCATTTTTAATGAAAACTAAAAGTGAATAGAAATCGCGAATTTAAAAAACTATAAAAATACAACACCACTCACACTTAAAATCTTAGCTTATGATATTTTCATAAATATTTTATATATTAATAATAACAGAAAATATAATAAAATATAATTATTAATTTTATAATTCATATGTTTTAAAATTCTTATGTTTTCCAATATTTTGAACTCTCATATAATTATATTTATTTTTCGCAGAACAAGTCATTGTTTCCTTTTATTATATATTATTTCATATCAAAATAGGAAATATTTTTAGATCTTGAAATCAATATTGTTTAGATTTACTTATTAGTTGCAGTAATTATTTTTACCACTTATGTAATTTTTTATTTGTAATATAAAATTTTTTTTATTATTTCTGATGCCTTATGTTTTTATATACCTTATTTATTTTATAATTTAATTTGAAAATTGTCATAGCTTTTTGTTAATTCTATTTGCAGTTTTAATTACGATAAAAGAAACTTTGTGTAAAATATATATACAGTTTATATGTACATTTATTACAAATTTCATAATAATTATTGTCTGTTATGAATATAATATATAAATATATTGATATATAATATTTTCACTGTATAAAATATTATGTTTGTTCATATATTTTATTTAAACAGAGAAAAATATTATTACTCTATAAACTTTTTTATTACATAAAGCTTTATTACGGCGGTTTAAAATGATATTTCAAATGAGACTGCCTAATGACAGAACATGTTGAATGTTAAAGAAACAGCGGGTATAAGCCTTTTCTGTTCAACAGGAATTTGGCAGAAGAGGAGATGTACATAATACTTGAGAAATATACAACAAATGTCAAGTCATTATCTTTTTGCCTTTTCTTCAGTTAAAATCATGCATTATACTTAAATCTGCACTGATTTATATTTTCTCATATAATTTTAAAATATATATTCAGCACAATACGTTTTAAATATTTGACATTTTAAGAGGACGTTTTGAAATGGGTTGATATTCTTAAATGAGAATAAATTTTATAGGATCATATTTGCAGGTTTTCATTATCATGTGAACAATGGAGTTTATTTTGACCACATATATTACTTGTAGTTTCCCTGCCTTCATTAAATTTGAAACATCTTTGCAAAATGGTTTCCTATACATCATTTTTAATTTTAGATAAATTAAGAAACAAAATAAGGGTGCATGTTAATAATCTTTGCAATTGAAAAAAAACAGCAATTTCCTCTGCTACTGGTTTCGATTCAATTCATTGTTGATTAATGAGAGATAAATATTGTTTCTTTCTGCCTGTACAAAATTTACCTTGACTGCTTCGAGTTGCTAAATGTCTCTCGTAATTGGATTACTGCTCTTTCTCTATGAAATGGCATCTATTTAGGTAATTACATGCAATGAATATTAACAATCACTTTTAATCTATATATTGATAAGATATTCCCTACATGCTGCCAAATTTTGTGAAAAAACTTATACTTCGAGTGAATATTGAAATTAGAATTTTGTGTTTTTGTTTTCTATGTACATATTTGTCTAGATAAATTCATATTTGGAAGTTTTCCAAACACTCGTGATATATGAAAACGGCTCACTGTGTATAAAATAATGCATATCAGAAAGCATGTATGTTAAAATAATGCTTTAAGACAATCTTCCTTTGAAAACTGTAATTTGCTTGGATTTAAATCTTAGAATATGTTTTAAAGTCTACATTTTTAATTATTTTTTATAATTTCAAGGTGAATAAAAATGTATAAAATATAAGCCTCTCATTCTTTTGAAAATTCTATGAAAAATCAGTTTTTATTACTTTGATACAATGTGCTTATTGCTTAAATTAAATAATTTTACTCAGAAGGGAATAAAAATATTTCATTTGTGATGAAAAAAAAAATACAAAACTTGTGAAATTAAAAAAAAACCTATTTTGTTTTAGCATTATCCAGGCTGGTTTCTTAGAGAATTAAAATAATTTTAAAAGCAATTTATATCCCTAAATGTTTAGTTTAAATTCTATCGCTTAATTTGTACAAGAAATTATATTATTACTTATGACCTATTATGCTTATGAAGAAGAAATATAATCATTGTGTAATAAGTTGTTTCATTTAAGAAGGAAATAAGAGGGATGTAAAACATTTAACTTTTAATGATGATAAACATAAATAGCAGAAGTTTGAGGATATATTCTACAAAATTTCTTTTTGCATATTTTGTTGTTGTAAGGTTTTCAAATAAAGTTTTGTAAAGTAAACTGAAATGTTTTTATGCTCATATATGAATATATTTATTTCTTAAAAACTTTCTGTCCATGTGAAACTATAGTGTTCAACTTATTACCTTTATCCTAAAGGAAAATCTTTGATACATTTATCACATTGTATTAATATAATATACATACCAAGGTAAAATATTAAATTTGTTTTCTAATAAAAAATTCAATTCATTTTTTATAAAAATCGATAGTTTTTCATTTCAAGTAATATTGTATTTGAAAATGATTTTTTAGGTAATGTTTATTATTCGCTGTGAGTAAAAATCATTCCTTTTTTTGTGTGTGTGTGAAATTTGACAACAGATTATTTTCAAGTGAGAGCAAATTTTTGGAAATGCTCGTAAACCGGAATCCCAAGTTTTTATTCCTATGAGAAATATCCTGTATATATGTTTTCTTGGCAGCCATTCAGTATGTGATGAAAAACTAGATTTCTAAATCCTTTATTTGTCATATTTTCTTTTGGGCAGATGCCAAGCGAAATTCTTTTCCTAAATCCTTATTCTTTTGTGACTAAACTTTCCTACAGTCAATTAATTCTGCGAATCATAGGATGCGTCTTCTGTTTGAAACTGAAAAATTTTTCATTTAATGCTTATAACAACTCATCTACAAGGAAAAACGTAAGAAAAACAATTTAAGAAAATTGCTTGCATATATAAATGAAAATTTCTTTCATATTAGTCTTAAAAAATATATCTTTAAAATAATGAAGTATTTTAAAAATAATTTTTTTTTTATAAAATTAAATGCATTTACATGCAATATAGAAAAAATGTATCTTAAATAAAGAATATAATTGAAGTGTACTTTATAAACATGTTCAAAGGTTAATAGCAATTTTTACCATTTGCTTTTTTCTCTTTGTTGTAGTGCTCACATTTTTATTATTTTTGATAAAATAATTTTATTGTTTTCTTCGAGGAATAAAATCTGTATACTGTAAATATTTTTATTAATTTATTGTAGAAATTTCATTCATCTACATTGATTGTTGGACAGTAAAAATAATATTAATACTGAATATAAATTATAAACATACATTTGCTTAACAGATTCTTTACAACTACAAGTTGTTAAAATTAAATTTGATATCTTAATCAGAGTGAATTGCTACTTGCAAGTTTTACACAATGATATATCTTGGGATATATTAAGAAAAAAACCGAAACAGCTAAATTTTCATTCCAAAATATGTTGTTACAGAAATGTAAAAGAATATTTATTTAAAATTACGTTTAGTGGGAACACTAGTTCTACAATTTTGAAAAAAGCATAGCGTCTTTATTTAAGATTTCTCAAAAAAAAATGTCTATATTCATGTTTTGAAAATGAGAACAGTCAAAATACTATCAGAAACTCAATATGATTGCCATATACTTGGTAACTAACAATTCATTTTTATTTTTATGTTGTTTTTCAAAGCTCAAGGAAAAACTTAACTTTTCCTTTTAAAAAAGTGTTAGGAGAGATGGGCTATTTTAAGGCTCTTCAATACATAAAATGACTCCGCATAGAATATGACTTAAGTTACTCAAGCTTTTGCTAAGTAACCATATGTATCCTCTTCATTTTGCTTGATTTTAATTAGTGAATGCATCGTAATCATAAATCCACAAAATGAGAAAACCTCTAAACTATCTAACTACGCTCTTCAACGGATATGAATGAAAGAAGTATAATTGCACTATATATCTTTGTTATTCAACAAAGACTGATGGTGAAATTAGTACATATCTCTTAAAAAAATCAACATCTAGAAAAGCGTGACGCCAATATAATTATATTTCCGCTCTTTCATTTTTTTTTAAAATTATATATTCGCCTCGCTCTTTGGAACATTCAATCTCAACCACTGCAGGGGACGGATGCGTACTTCTGTCTTTTGCATGCGCATATTTTGGGGTTGATGCTTAAGTGTCTTCTGTGTTTCTTAACATGCGATACTTACAAATGACTCAATATAATCTATTTGAAAGGCAAATTTCTTACAGAAAATGTTTTTACAATGTTTTCGATTGTCTACTGCGAGGAGTCAAAAAATATTGCTCTAAAAATACTTCTTGAAATATAAAAATGCAATACATACTTTATTTATTGTTTTTTCTCCACCTATGTATAACTGCTTATGATGACAATTTTGCGCACTAATTTCAAATGTTATTTGATCACACCAGATATTGAAAAAAGTGCAAAAACTTTGAACTGAAAATTACAAAGTGTCCCAAGAAAAGTAGGTATTTTGCTTTGCAAAACATGCTTTTCCAAATGGAATTCTCTGATTTCAATCCCAGTTAGATTTCGTTACTCAAGATTTAAGCCTAAATCTTGAGTTACGAAGTACAATTATTGCGCTTTTGTTCAGTAAATTCGCATGATTCGTCGTATTTTCTAAGATTTATTTTTGTAACTTGAATAATGCCACTGTTATCGAAAAATCCTCCCTAAAGGAAAGACCCTTGAAAGATCAAATTTTTCTCAACGTTTTTCGAGTGTTATTCTATTTGCAGCATCAATTTTGTTTATTAGTATCCTTTGACGGACCGTTAAATGACTTTCTAATTTAACTAACGTATAATCAGTAGTAAGCACGACCCGTAATTTAAATTATAAATTTGACAAAAATATATCAACCTGATGTAATTTTTAACAATTGAACAATATATCCGCAGATCTCTTAAACCACATTCATGTCTAATTTCTGAGATGCCCGAATATGCAGAATTCATATTTTTAAGCTTCATTTGCATAAATTTATACCTCAACCCTGGATGTGAACTTTTACTTCTTCCTAATATAAAATATTCGTCAAATTAAATAATTATCCAATATTCTGCCATTAGAATTTAATATTAAATTATTTTATTGTTTAGATTTAGATCTAAATCAATTTAATGAACAAGGAAATATAGTTAGCGATATTTAAGCTTTAACTCATACCGTTTCCTTATCCTCCAATTTTAACATTCACTTTTAAATTAAAATATTATCATTCTACCAAATGTTTCAACAATTATTGTTAACAAATGGTAAAATATTGAATCAATAAGAACGTTGCAATTTAAACTTTTATTGGTTTCTATGGAGTTTCAGAAATACGGAGTAAAATTCGCTCTCATTATTTTTAAAATTAATTTGAATGTATGGCCAATTCAATTGATTGAATTATTAGAAGATGTACTATAATTCTAATTGTCCAATTCAGACCATTGAACTATTAGAAGATATCCTACAATCGTATGATCTAAACATGATATGATTGTAGTATATCTTCTAAAAGTTCAATGGATTTTAAGCCTATTTGCAGTTTAGTTTAACATTAAGCAATATATTATTTAGAAATATTCAATAAATGACCTTTTTTTCTTAAATTGTATCTTTAAATTTCACTTTTTAAATTTAAAAATTAAACTAATGATATTTACAAATACATATATTTAGAAAAGCAATCAATTTGTAAGGTTCATTCAAGTGAAATGCGTGAAGTCACCCCTTCAATTAATTCATATATATAACTTATGAATCAAACTTTAGAGTAAATTACAAAAATATTTATGTATGTATGGATATGTTTACACAAGTTTTTATTGAAATTATGACAACTCTGTAAATTCAAATGACGTAGGAGTATAATTTGTATTGGACTGAATTTCGATTCGCCTTCCACTAAGAAGTGAATCATGTGAATGATATATGATGTTTAGAATAATAATGTATAACTCTTCCGGTGCCTATCTTGGAAGTCCCAGGAGAGATGCAAGTAAGAGCTATTTCATGACATAACTCATTTCAGGTTGATAAGGACATTTTATGACATATTTGTATCCAGGTTTGACAAATGAAAGGAAACAGTTGTAATTATATATTTGTTTAGGTGCCCTTCAAGCGTTTATTCATTTCAGTTATTTGTTTAAGAAAGCTTGAAAAATTATTCGTTACAGCATATTTCTTTCACTCATCAATCGTCAATGTTTTGAAATTATGAAATTTTTATGAAGAAAGCTTAGCACTGATAATTGTGTGAAAATTACTTGAAAATTTTGGAAAATTCTATTCTGCTCTAAATATTCTATTTATGAAGATGTTTTTCATTGTAGTAGGTGGAAACTACAGATTGGATATTTAATACCGATGCTCATAAAATTTTTAAGTAAAACTCTGTTAAATTTCTGTAAATATAATTTAAATAGTATTTTGAAATTAGAATCCTATTATAATATCTTTATTTACTTAAATATTTAGCAGCAAAACTTAATTATATTACAATAGTTTCTGTCTTTTAAAGTATTATATTAAAAATTATATTGAAACGTGTAATAATTTGATCCAAAAAAATTTTTACGCTGTTATAAATCAAACTTAAATCTTATTTTAAATAATACATTTGTACATATAAATATCTAAAATACTTAATCATTGACTGTGCTATGGAAAATATATTTATTCAGATAAAAACATACCAGGTTATTGCATACGTTTACAAAATATTCATAGTTAAAATAATGAATAAATCTTTTAGAGAAACCATCATAATCACACAGACATTGTAAGTATTACTAATAAGACAATCATATCTGTTGTACTCTCTACTTCTACCTTTTAAGTTTCAGTTTTCAACATATTTATTAACTAGATAAGAAGAAATTGTAAACCTAAAATGAAGAAATGAAAATAAAATTTAAAATTAGAATACAAGAAAGTTGTAATTTTTCAGTCTTATATAATTATTATTCATGCTTTAAAATAAATAGTTGCTTTAATTGTATTCTGCAACAAATTTAAAGTAGAAATGATTGTGTCATTTCCCATTACTAATATTTATTTTGTATACTAAAAAATAGTATACATTTAACAATGAAAAGAAAACTTTCTTAAAACAAACAGAATTTTATACGTTTTACATCTTGAATTTTTCATCTTTTGTATCGAATTACTCTTACTTCTGTCACATTGCTTATTAGATTTCTTTTTGTAGCAGAAACTGTGTTTGTTAGGAAAACGTCTTGAATTTAATTAAATTGCAATTTTGGGAAAAACTATAAGAATAAAACTGTCATGTATTTAAGGGTCTTAATTGAATAGTATTAAATAAGAATTAGTTCTCTAAGTTCTAAGGAAAAATCGTACTATCGAATGATTTTCCCAGTAGAACTGTTATTCAGATTCATCTTGATAAGTTAAAAACTATAAATATTTTAAAAATAAAACATATTTTTATAGTTCATATTTTATGTATATATTATTCCCTTTTTCGTTATTACTTTTTCAAAACTGATTTTATTATTTTTCTAATAGGTTTCATTGAAAATGACTTTTCCAATGATAAAAATATTAGTCCGAATTAAATTGGATTTATTTAAATTTAACTCTCTAGTTTGTGATTGTGTAACTTAAGTGCGGTTTTCTTCCTTAATGTATAGTCACATGAAATAAAATTGTGTGATTTATTTATTATTAAATCTTACTTTCTAGAAAGTGTTTGAATACTTTTCAGTGGTTAAGTCAAAGAGCTGGAAAAAGGATATCCATCTAAAAGCGCATTTCCTTAATTAAGGTATTGTTCAGAATAATTAATTTCCTTTTCCTGTGAGGCTTTCTCGATAGCGCGCCTTAAGATTTGTTTAAGAATAACAAAAGAGGAAGATTTTAGAATTTGGAAAAATCAACTAATTTTCTGTTTCTTCTAAATTAAAAGTTTTGTGAAATCAAAATTAACTATAATGATATATGCATGAGAGAGAGAGAGAGAGAGAAAGAGAGATTTCTTTACAGTAGTAATGAAATAAGTTATCTATGACAGGAAATTAATTTAGATAACAACTTTATATTTTATTGCATTTAGAAACAATTTTATGTAATATGTTTTATTATATTATACTAAAAATAATTTTTTTCGCAAATTGTTTACTCAAACTTTTGTGTTAAATATTTGTCTAGTATAAACTACGTAATTTAATTTTTCTTAAAAATAGAGAGATCATGCCATAGGTCTTGCATGATGCTAAGCACATTTAATTAGCTCAATCAAATCTATTACATTGTAAGCAAGTTTTGATTTGCTCTGATACATAGCTGGTGTAATCTGACTGTGCATAAGTGCATGAAATTATTTTCTTGAGACCAAAATCAATAAACTTTATTACTTTTTTTCTTCAAATCGTTTAATAAAAATTTGAAGTATTCAGCTGCATAAAGTGAAAACACACTTTATGCTGCTGAATAGAAAGAATAAAAGAAAGATAAATAGAGAAGCAATCGAATACCTTACTAGTTTAACTGGAATTAATGAATACCTTATAAGACAAATATAGAAAGCAATAGAATATTAAATATCAGACATTAATGTTGATAATGACTGTTTTGTATCTTCTTTATTATATGTAGTAAATGTAGAGACAAATGAAAACTTTTTTCATATTTTGATATATTTATTCCATTAATAAATAATTATAAACAATTACTAACAACAATAAATTAAATTTATTAAAGAAGCTTTAATTATTTTTATAGACATTGATTTATTAATAAATAATGTATATTTAAAATTACTATACAAAAATTATTATTCAATAATTTTGTTATATTTTGTAATACCAATTTATAACAACAACCATCTTAAAAAGCAAATGCTTATTGAAAATCTTGAGACTATCTTGAATCTGCATATAGCAACGCATGGTTTTTATATGCGGACTATAGCTTGTATCAGTACTATAAGCATGCATTTTTAAGAGCAAAAAGAATGAAAATTAATTGGCCGGATAAGAGTTATCATTGTTGCTGAACTGCAAAGTAGGTTTATTTAATATTTTTGAAAAATATATACATCTGATTAAATTCTCGTTTAGACATTATCAACTTAACGCATGTCAAGTACAATTTTTTTCATTTGCAAGCACCACAGCTCTTTTTAGGCCTTTGCTGCCTTATCTATGCACGATTTTCAACGTTTTAAGGTTTTTTATCCTCATCAACTCTTCTCCAATTCTTCAACTAAAACCTTTAACCATCTAATAATCTATTTAGAGACCATCCACTGAACCGAGATCGCATCGAATTTTTAAATGTGGTTATTCAAACTGCACTATTTTCTGGGCTTCTCTAGATGTGACTAAGCCATTTTAACTCATTTAAATAATCTGGTTATTGGAGAAAAATGACTTATATTGCATGGGATTGCCCATAGAGCCTTTAAAATTCAAGTTTGTATTATGCTGTGTGTGTGGCTAACATTCTATCTCTAATAATTTAACAATTACAACTCTAAAGAATTTCTATTAAACATATTTAAAGACATACGTTTTGTATCTGAATAAGAGTCAAACATTTACCAGTATAAGAAGAATTAATACAGAATTAAATACATTGTTCACAATAAAGAACTTGCTTGAAAATAGTAAGGAAATAAATCTGAATAAAATTATAGAATTGCATAAATACCTAAAATTGCAAAATTCAACCTCATTGTGGTTATTATATGCGGACTATAATTGGAATTGATGAGTGTGATTAATAAAGTTGCATGAATTTGTAGAAAAGATTGCATTATAAATTAAACATTGCATACATACTAAACAGCACGAGAAGTAATTATAATTGACTGAAAGTAAATTACAATTATAAATTAATCAAATCATCTTGTTTAAGAAATATTCAGAAATTTCATAAGTTGGAAGGAAAGCTGCAAAATTTATCTTGCTGTATGAAATCGCATACTCTACTAATAAAAAAAATAGTATCTCTTGTATCTTATTTGTATCGTTAGCTTTTGATTATATAAAGTTCATTGTAAACGTAAATTCACGTTTCCATATTGGATTGTTACACATTTCAATATGTTGAGCAATTCATAAAAAATTACTTATTGAAAAATAAAATGTATGTGTATAAAGACCTTATAAGAGAATTTACATAAAAGTATTAAAAATAAATATTTTTATTAGAAGTTACAAATAACTTTATAATTATGTATGCAAATGAAAATACATATCATCAATATTCAATAATTAAATTTTAAAAGTCAGATTTAACATTAATTGCTTCTTTGAAATTGTATGAAACTAATATATTATTCCTTATTTAAACATAACAATTGGATTTAATGTAAATTGATTAATTCTTTTACAGAGGAATAATTCTCCTCTCATGAAAAAGGTATTTGAAGTTTACTTTCAACTATTTATTTTTTTTACTAAGAACTTTTAAATATTTTGTGATTATAAATATATGCTTTAAAAACTAAGAGAGGTATTTTTTTAATCTACATATAAAACTAAGATAACGAAAATTTATTAATTTGAAATATTTCTTCAGCTTTTCTAACTATAAAATGGATAATGTTCTATAATGCACAGTGATATAAAACGAAATAAGAACAAATTACATTCATTCATTATATAAATTGAAGCTTTTTTGCTGCTTATCCTTTTTTAAACAAAATGTATTAATTTCAAAATCAAACAATTTATTCGTCTTATGTTTGTAAATACTAATATATTTCTCTTGTATACTTATGCTAATTTTCATCGATATTTCTTTTCATAAAGAAATAAATTTAGCATTTGCCTTATTATTCACAATGCAAACGCTTCAAACGTTATTGGAATGTAAATATGCTTCTGTTAATAATTTATTTCACAAAATCATTCATTGGTAAAACATGAGATTGTAAAACATTTAAACATGATTGGAAAACAACATCATTGGTAAAACATTTATTTTTGTTGAAAAAGCCAGCAACTTTTTCAACAAAAATAAATTCAAATGTTTTTTTTTACTTTTTGTCTTTTAACTATTGTTTATATTCTTTTAATTGAAAATAATTATTTTTGTTTATAGGTTTGTCTAAAAACTTAGGTAATTACTAATATGGGGTATACATATATTATGAAAAAATTAACATACATTTTATAAATGTATGCATATGTATATTATTATACATACAGTTTTCATCATAAAAAACGTTACTCCGATATAGATTTGTCTATTGTATTTTATTTATTAAATGAGACAGATCAATTTCAAATTTTTTTCATGTTTTCCTCTTTTTGAAATTTTTATAATCAAGTAACAATGACATAATTCTAATATGTAATTTCGTATTATTGAATGTGTTTATTTTACAATCATGGTCATATATGAATTTTTTACAGCATAATTTTTCAAGGTAAAAATTTTATTTCCATTTTTATCAAATACACATAAAGCTATTGTCTTAATTGAAAATTAACAGTTGATTGATTCAAAATTAACATTAAAATGGTATATTAACTACTCTGTAATTAATGCAACATTATTTTAGTGGGTTTTTGTGTAATATATCATACTTAATTTAATAATTTCATTAGATTATATTGCAAGTAAATTTGATTTCTTATTAAATAAGGAATAATAATAATATTTATTAATATTTACTTATTATAATTAATCACGTAAATTTTCAATATTTGAACAAGAGAATGAAAGCTAGTAGATGAAAAGATGAAACATTTCTTTTTCATTAACTGAAATATATTTTGCAGTAGTAAAATATTCTTGTATTTAGTATGAAAGATATATAAAAGATATATTTTTGAAGTATTTTTAGAAATTCAGAAATAAATAAATGCAAAATCTCAAAGATATTTCAATTTATACAAAAAATACGATATTAAATTTATTCAGTAAAATTCCATAAATTTTGATTGCAACAGCAAATATGAAAAATGAAAGCATAATACAGTTATCCAGAAATTTCGTCTAAGATTCATTTGGAAATGTTTGAGCAAGTCATTGTATTGGTAGTCTCTATATATTTGTTTTTCTTCATACACGTGCGTTAATCTACTTACCATACTAAAATATCATAATATTTTTAATAAAAAAAGAGGAATCTGTAAAGAAAATGTCACTTATTATTATTTAAAAAAAGCTGCTTGCCATATTTATTTAATAAAATATTCATTACCTTATAAAAGTTTATTTATTATTGCAACTTTTTATAATATAATTATTCACACAGCTTTAATTGATTAAGTACATTATTTAATTAATAAATCAAATAGAGATATATATGTGATTAAGTAATCAATTTATCCTTTTAATTCAATTATTCATACACAATATAACATAACAATATAAAAATAAAAGGGAAGTCTGAGAATTTGTTAAAATAAGATCTTATAAATGTTGCATTGAACAAAAATAACTGAGTATTTAATTATATTATGTGCATCTAAACATAGAAACAGTGAATTCTATTAGTTTTTTTAATGGAAATTAAATTTTCTTAAAAAAATTATAAAATGTATCTAAGTTTAAAATGAGAGTCAGTGAATATTTTCTGTTAAAAACTAATAGTCTTATACCTGAAAAATTATGTGAAAAAATTATGAAAATTTCAGTGAAAAATAATTTCATATACAAATTCAATTATTCATTTCTTCATTTTTAATATTTAGTGAGAAATTATTTAAATATTAAAAATGAAGAAATGAGTCTTAGCTTCAAGGCTTAAAGGTCGAATATTGTATATAATTTTTAAAAATATATAATACATATTTAAACGAGGCCTTAATCCGAATACTCATTTGCGATCTTGAAATAACCAGGTGGACAATCATCAGTTACATAGTATGATTGCTCGTAACTAAATCTTAAAGTAATGTTTGCAAAATTACATAAAATTTTGTATTTTTTACTTTTAATTGAAGAAAATGAAGAACTTTAAAACGTATTATTATATTTTTAACATACATTGTTCCTCTATATTTTAGTTTCATATGCATTTTTAATTCATATGATACATTAAAATATTATTATTTTACACATAAATTTTCTGTGGACAAAAACTCAAATTTTACGCAATAAAAGCTATTTTATACAAAGTAAATACCCAATTAACTTACTATTTTATGAACACATTTTGTGTACATTTTTATGAAATCATAGGTAAAATACACAATCTGAAATTTAATAATAAACGTTACTTAACTTATCGATTTATAGATTCAATATTTTTAAGAAGCCATATAAGAGTTCTTATGGAGTTAACAATACTATATGCTGAAAAACCATTTCCAGTATATACAATTAAAATAACTACTTTTTACTTAACCATTAAACCTGTATAACGTGGCAGAAACTACATTTTGCACATTTCGTTCTTTTATCAAGAAAGTAGTTTACAAGTAGAGCACAATGGTGTGAAAAAATGTTGGCTATAATTACGACTGACATTAAGTAAGTAAATTCGAGGCATTATCAACGATCACGCATTCTTTGTGGTCGTTAAGAATGATTATAATTCAGACTTTTCTTAATAAAGAGAGAGCATTGTCCTTGCTTTTAACGTCTCTGAGGTCGGGTGATAAATTCTGCTTTAATAAATGAGAAGCAGGTGCTCTTACTATTCTAAGTAAATGATTGGTACATTTAAATTTTTCTCGTACATCAAAAGTTATATATTTCATTGACTTCATTCATGTTTCCATTACTTGATTCTGATTACTAATTATATAGGTTTAATATATTTCGCAGATTTCACATTATACATTAATTATTAATTTTATTTTGTTTGGAATGTACTTGTGAAGAAAGAACTTTAAATTATTTGTTTATTGTATTATATTTCCATTTATCTATCTATCAATATATATATATATATATATATATATATATATATTAAATATTGAATCATTTTCCTACCAAAAAGCTCCTAAGTACCTGGATTGCTCTAATATACAGAAAAAATAATGCATACAGGAATTATAGAAAGTATAATTTAAACCTATTTATTTTTCAAAGTAATGATGGGAATAATTTCCATTGGAAGAATCATTATTCTTAAGAATATTCTATTTTATTTATATAAAGCATTCTTATGGGAAACAGTTTGAAATGATTTAAGAAAATAATTGTTTTGGTGTAAATACTTTTTAAAATCAATCATATAAAATCTATATCAGAATTAATTGTTTTTATTTTTAAATAAAAGTAATTTTATTATAATTTTAATTTTAACCAGTTAGAATTTCAAATATAATTGCAAAGCATTGAAATGAAATTAAATACATATTTCTTTCTTTATTGTAAATTTTTTGTTTTATATTTAAGTAAAACTCAATTAGATAATTGCAAAATAATTGAGAGGAATTCCAAGGAAAAACATTTTTTATACATATTAAATAGTTTTTATAATTTTTAAAACATACACGCATCTTTTTACATCACAAAAAATTATTAATAAAATAATTTGCTTAAAAATTTTGAACATTCAAATATTCCAATGCTTTGAAAAACTCTCTTTGTACTGTAAAATCAAATAATAATAATAATGTATTAAAATTTTAAGACTATTCTTAGTTCTTCTCAGGTACTGTTAAACAAATTTCAACATTAATTTGCAAAACGTTTTTGCTAGATTTTAATTTTTTTATGAGAATATGCTATTCTAAACGTATTTTCTGTTTAGATACATGAATGAAAGTATTAAAATAAATTTTATTATTATTACTAAAATAAATGAAATCAACTATTCTGCTAGATTATAATGAAATTGTTCCTTTAGTCTTCAGTTCTAAATTGCACTAAATGTAATTAAGACATATTAAAATATCACATATTTGAATAAATATCAGTTAAATTTGTGTTGGAAATATATTTTTAAATAATGAATTGTAAGCAACTAAGATCTCAACATTATGCAGATCTGTTTAATCGATTCAAAATATTTAAACATTTTGACATTTAGAAATGTCAAAAAGGGCAAATGTATACATTCTCATCAAACTTTTCTGTTCAAAGAATATCGAATGTCATTTACATTATGAATGCGCATATTTTAAAATTTTATTAGGAAATTTATTTATAAACGTATTTTTTTTTGATTTGTATAATGTTTCAATGAATGAATATCAAAATAATAAGTATGTTTTTATGGGCTGATGCTTTGTCAAAGCTTCAATTTTGTGGAAAACTAAATGTTGGCAAAATTTAACTAAACTGCTATTTAGAATTTCTAATTTTTTATTCTATTCAAGATAATTAGCATGATATTTTAGACATTTAAGGTGATTTTGATTAAAGTGGAATAATTTTCGTTACTTCTGATGCTTATTCATCTTTGTTGCCTAACTCTTTTTTATGTTGAGGAAATACCATGTTGAATAAACACTCAGAAATTGAAAACTTTTTTTGAAGCAGATAATCATTGAAAACGCAATTTGCTTCCTAAAAGAAGGAAAATACTAAGAGAAATAAAATAGAGAACATAGTCGTATCTTCCGAACGTGACGAACGCATTCAAACATCCTAGTAGAAATATAATAAATAAAATGAGTATATATGGAAAAACACACACACCCTAATGGAAAAATTCGAAACTATTGAAAAACGTACAAGTAGTATGTGAGATAATACATTATGGTGAATTGAATATTCAATTTTATACGATATAAAATTAAATTTTGAATGTAAAACAAATGTTTAAATTTGAAATTTTTATCTCTTGCTCTGTGAATTTAAGGAGTATTTGCATGAAAAAATTTATTGTTTATGAAAGTGTGTCTTGAAAAGGAGGATTCAAAATTTTACAAATTGATCAACATATATGCAAATTTTTTACAATGCAAAATATTTAATTCAGTTTTGAAAATGATTTTTAAAATTTTTGTGGTAATATTAAATCAGTTCCCTTTACTGTATTTTTAAAGTATTTAAGTGAATTAATAAATATATATAAATTTGGATAATTTCATTTATATATATATATATATATATATATATATATATATATATATATATAT
>JAPDSC010156158.1:8726-19921 GCA_026290005.1 Latrodectus geometricus
TTTTTTTTCTGCAACTTGGGCCCTGACCTTGTGAGATCTTTTGCCCTGATCTGACAACCTTCTTTCAGAAGCCTAGTTAGTTTTGAATAAACTAGGATGATGAAACTTGGAAAAAAATTCAGACTCAAAAATTTTCAAGTTGATACTGCAATATGAGGGTAGATTGAAGCTGTAAAGAAAAATATTCTTTTTTGCCTTCTGTTTGAAAGAATTCTGCATTCTACATTGCAAAAACTTATGCTTCACTCAAATTGTCTGTTGTCTTGAATTGCATGTGGAAGAAAAATTTTGTCTTGACTTTATTTAATGTAGCAGAAAAATATAACTCTAGAAATTTGAATGTAGACTGAATGCTACAAATGTTTGTAGAATAAATGATTATCGATTATCAGTAGATTCCAGAAGAGAAAAAATTATAATAAAAATATCGTGTTATTATAATTAAAAACTATTCACTCTTCTAGTTAACAATTATACTTTGTTTTCATTAAGTTATGTTCACTTAAATATACAAATAAGAAAATTTTAATATGCGTTTTTTATTTTCTGAAACTTATAAAAAAAATGACGTATATCAAAATTTTTGTTGTGATTAATGCTTTTTAGTAAACTACACTTCTATACTTTCAACCAGTAACTTTGTTTAAAAATTTTTAGCATCCATCCAACCAGACTGATTCTCATCTCGTCCAGAACTCCTCGCACAATCTCCTCAGACATATAAATCTGGAATAGAAACAAATTTGTAGTACTTTAGTGGTTCTGTTGTGACGATAGTAAACAGAAAGCCTCAGCCTATTTTAAATGACAGTAAGTCTCTTTCAACGTTTCTTTTTAAATACTATCCTACTTTTGCTACTTATATTCCATCGATTTTTTTTTTGCCAATAAAGTATTGCCAAATGTAAACTTAGTGCAAAAAAATAAAACAACTGGCTTGCATCTTCATTAAAAAAGTAAAATTTTTGCTTTTAATTCATTCCTGTTAATTTTATGTTATGAAAAAGGTGAAATCTGGTGAAAAAATACTGGAATTTTATGAAGAATATTTTCACCTGCTCTGGTATTAAAATAACTAAAATTCCATTATTTTTTCGGTTATGCTGTATTGTCTGGTTATTTTCTAAATATTTTATACTTGTGCTGTTTCTTAATTTCTTAAAAAAGAAAAAAGTGCAGTATAGTATGCAGGGTCGAACAGGTCTGTTCTATCAAGCAAATTGTGTGGTGTAGTCATTAATTTTCAGTTCTCATGCACACATTGTATTTCATTCTCTACATTTTTTCAAAAGTTACTTTTTAATACCTCATTTCCAGTGATCTGGCATTTTCACTCACTTTCCAACCCCTTATGTGCACAGATCGCATTTTCGGCACTGGATTATCTTTTTACCAGTGTTAAATGGCGAAAGTTATATGAAAGATTCTATTAGGACATTCAAGTATTTAGGAATCAAACTTTTAAACCACAACTATAGTTTATTATAAAGTTACTAAGATTTTTTTAAAAGATTTCAATTTTATGGTGCTTAAAAATTGAAATCTTTTTTCAATTGAGAAACTATCCCTATTTCCACAAATGAATATTCATAATCTGTTATTAGTTAAAAAAAAGTTATCCAATTTATAATTTGTGCAGTAGTTATTCAGTCGAAACTGTTTTCTTTTACAAAAAGTTATATTTTTGGAATAAAAACATTGCATAGAGTGAAAGTTAATTATTGTTAAATTGCATAAAATTTTGTACAAATATTAACTTTTGAAAAAAAAACTTAAACTTTTCATTTTTGAAAAGATGGCAACTCTGACATAATTTGCAATTTAGTGCTAATATAAAATTTTTGTATTTATCATAGGTCATATTTCCAATGTAAAGTTACACGTGATTGATGCATTTAATGTATATAATGTTTCTATTAAAAATTTTATTGCAGCGTTATTCAAATATAATTTATTGGTGTATTTAATGTGGCATAGAAGCTTGCAAAGGAAAAACATTGCATAGCATTTTGTTATATAAAATAATTTTTCCGGCTATTCATATCAGTATCCATTATGTTTTAAATTAATTACACAAGTGACTAAATTAATAATTATTCAAAAGAAGCATAGTTTTTATCTTAAGTTTGCCAGTTCAATCAACATGTTGATTTGAATTTAAATATAGATTAATATAAGTTAATTCTCACGTTTGTAAGTTTTATCTTCATATATTTTTCTGAGACACTTATCAATATTTTCCGTATCTAAATTTATTTGACACAGAAATATTACAGTTGAATTTTACAGCCATTAGACTATAAATTAATTACATGGTTCAGAAATATTTTTCTAATTTTACAGAACTGTTTTATCCTTTCATGATAAAACAAAGTTGTTGTTGCTTATCCCCTTGGTGCAGGAAAGTCCACACTAGGTCCAAAAGTTCTAGCATAGTTATGCAGCTTCTTTTTTGGAGAGGAACCACAAGGGCAGAAGACTAGCTTGACCTCTGAACACACATGCCATAGGTACCCGTTAATAGGGTAGGCAACCATTCATACAAGGAAAGGACAAAGACAGGATAGAGAGAGAAAGTACATCCATGACCGAACCGGGATTCGAAAACAGACCTCCTATCCGCAGTCAGGCATGCTAACCACTAGACAGAGTAGGTGGCTAATATAACAATTTTGTATAATTAGAAAAAGATAAAAAGAAAATTGATCACAAAATACAATGTGATCATTTTGGAGGAAAATTGCACTAAACGTGACTTAAGACGTAAGAGAGTTAACTTGAATTCCACTGAGAATGAATTTATCCTTTCAAAATGTATGCAAAAAGCAATGACAATTTGAGAACTGAAACCAAGAAAAGGGGAGATTTTAGGAAACTAGTATATATGTATTTAGTGTTGAATGTTCAAAGTTGTTTAGTTGTTGGGTACAAATATTGTTTTTGTATGCACATTTAGAAGAAAACAATGAATTCATTTATGTTCATACCAAAATTATATAATTTTGCTCATGAATAAAAATGTGTATATAAAAACAAAACAACTGCATTTAATAAAAAAACTAGATTAATATTTTTAAAGATTAATCAATTTCTGTAAATTAGTTTCATGCTTTAGTAAAAATTTAGATAATTATAGCACCTAAGTGCAACACTTCCTTACTACCGTATTTTCCTGTAGATAATCCGCAGCGGCGTATTATCCGCACGGCCGTTTTTTCAAGTAAAAGGAAAAAAAGCGTCGCATAATCCGCGACAATTTTTTTCCGGCGAATAGTCTTAAATATGTAATGCTGATGATATAGGTGTCACATAAAATAAAAAAATGCACAGTAGAATTAAAAAGTTAATAAATTGTATAGAAAAAAAGTATTTTTTATGAAAAATATCAGTCTAGATTCAGTTTATCGCAAAGTGTGATAAACTTGAGATGAAAGCACAAGATCAATCAAAAGCGATAATTTTGAGAAGAGTTTTGTAAAACTTATCGATATTTAGCTTCTAATAACTTTTAAAACTATGTTAGACATATTTAAATTAATATATATTTGCTTCGTTAATATTTAAATGAAAAAAATGGATTATTTACAAATTGCGTATTTTATACAATTTTTTTTTTATACCGCGCGTTTTTGTTTTTCACTTCACATTAACACATTTGACGCCATAGTTTTAATTTTCTTTCGGTAAAGCTTTAAATTTAAAATCTGCTGTGTAACTTAAAAATTTTCGCTTCAATATGACGATATACTAATTTGAATATTTTCAAAACGAAACAGCTCACGTCAAGGCAAGTTGCAAATGACGTTAGCGAATTTACAACCGTAAAATTTGTAAGAGGAACCGAATTCGTTTTTGAACGTAATTGCACAAAGCCGATTATAGTTAAATAACTCAGGTGTGTCCTGGTACTACCAGTTATTTATTTTATGAAACAAAGTATTTCTTTCAAAACTTTCTTGTAAGCTTTTCTGATGGAGAATGTTTTTTATCAGATAATCCGCGGCGGCGTATAATACGCACAACGAAATTCGGAACTTTTTTAACACTTAATCCGCGGATTATATACAGGAAAATACGGTAGTTAAATATGGCCGGATTTTTCAGGCATCTTTGAAAATATAAGAATTATATTTATCTTTACATTGTTTGTATTTTTAATAATATTCAAATTTAACTTTCTTTGCAGGATAAATTATATCCAGAGCAATGAGGCTGTAATTTCAAATGGGCAGATTCTGTTGGTCGATACACATTCATCAATGAAGTATGTTTCGATGCTATGTTAATTACTTAACAAAAATTGTTCAAACATTTTATATTGATTGACACATATCTTAAAATAAGATAATTGTGTTGTAATAATGTGACTATATAGTGGTTTTTTCCCCCATCTTTAATTATCCTAAATATTAACTTGATTTCAATATATAATTATTAAAAAACTAGGTAATAATTATTTCAAGATGTCCTTATGTAATTATAATCAATATGTTATTATATCATTTCAATGTATTACTTATTATTACAATTTATTTTGTTTCATAACACTGTATAGAATGAAGATTTGATTTTAATATTTAGGGTATAAATTCCTGGGCTCCCAATTTTATTATAATTACAATCTACAATTTTTTTTTTGATATAATGCATTGTAAAATAAGTGTTTCAAAAACATGATAAGCTGAACTATAAACAAAATTAACTTAATCATATGCACATATTAGTATTTGTTGATAAATTTAATTGTGAAGTGAGTAAAATTTAAAAATATTTATTTAATTAAAATCTAAAACTATTAAGCTATCAAATAAAAGCATCAAATTTTTTGATTAATTACTTTCCTGCCAGGAAAAGTGTAATTTTTTAATCTTTTAGACTTTATTAGGTAAAATGTTAATTGTTGAGAGTAATATAATTTTAGATTTTTTTGGAAAGTATCAATACATTAACATTTTCTCTCTGAACAATTGTTCGGCAATTTGTAAAGGAAGAAATATTTTTAAGTAATAGGAATTAATTCTTGCAGATATTTCTTCTGTATTGTATTTCATTAAAATTTCATAGTGAATATGTAAACCTTATGCTTCACCAGACAAGTTTGTGTGTTTAAATGGCATTTATCGAATAGATCCTTTATGAAAGAACAATCAAGAATTTAAAACAAGTTAGTGAAGATACTGAACTGAAAATATATATGGACTTACTAAAGAAAAACTATAAAATTAAAAATATTGCTAGTTGATTTAGCTGTAGGTTAACAACATATTACACCTCTCTTGTCCATTAGCAAATCAAAATTTCTCATAATAGTATTATTGTCAGATTTAATTGAAATGTAATTTTTGGTAGGATTCAAAATGCATTTCTCCAAATGTGAGAAACGAATTTACTCATAATATTCTTATTTTGAAATTTTATATATTTTAAAATGTGTAGGAGACTTGATCATTTCCCTCTTAAAAAAATGTCTGTCTGCTTATGGACTTACTCTCATTTGCTTTGACTATATATATATATATAAAAAAAAAATTCTCATTACTGTGACTATAAAAAAAAATTAATAAGTCTCTTAACTCTAATTTATTTTACTCTCTTAAAAAGTAGCATAAAAACATAATATTGGTCGAACTTGATTCTCATCTCTATAATTAATGATTTTTCTTAACTGCAAATTTACGAAGCTTCAAATTTTTAATTTTTTTATACTCGTTTCTAAAATCTAATATAGAATTTCTTATATATGCTAAAAATATTATGTTAAGAAGTTGATGTATCAAGTATTCATATGTCAAGGATTTCGTGTTTAAAATGCAAAGGCAGGGTACAATATTGATAGTTCAAAGTTTGCTGGCAAAAAAATATCTTAGTTGTAATAATCTGGTTGAGGTAAATCAAACGAACACATTTTTCAAATTTTTCCCTCTATATTTTTCCAACAAATATCTCAGATTACTTTCCCCCATTTTGGAAGCAACTCAATTGTTTAGACATTTATTTAAATTATGCATATGTAATGTGCTAGAAAGCTTTTTGTGTGATTGCTTAATGAAATTTTAGATTATATAAGCAAATTAAAACTTGATTTGGTGTCGTGTCAAAAATAGATAATCCTTCAAGCGAATTTCTTTTAAACGTTTCATTCATAGTAGCATTTAATGTTAATGCACAGGGTAGTGTAATTATAGATGTGGATGCGTTTTTTAATCGCTTAACTGTTCCCAATTTTGCCCAAATGCAGTTTGAGTACTAAGAAATTGCACATTTTTTATTTCAGAGAACTTTTTTCTACTCGATTCCACTGATTTGACTGTTATAATGCTTGTTTATGCGAGTATTCATTTTATACCCAGGAATAACCCCTTTTTTAAACTAGAAATGAAAATATTTTAAATGGAAATTCGGACTTGATTTACCTGATATAGGGCAATAAACAAGAAAAGGAGCAATTGGTTATTTTGCCATATTCTTAATTACTGACTAAAAGATATTTTTAGAAATGATCTCAAATGTTTTCTTCAGAAGTAATCAACAAGAACAATGTAATCACAAAAATAAATTTGGAAATCCATTTCTTTTCAGTGTGCTCATTTCTTCAGAGAACCTACTGATTTGTTGGGTTAGCTCCATGGAACATTATTAACATTGTTATTTTGAATCCTTTTGCTAATTATATTAAATACAACATTTCTCCAATCATTTACCAACAACTATTTGCTCACCACTGCCTTGAATACTCAAAATACATATCGTGTTTCACGGATGGCTCTAAGACAGATAATAATGTTGGTTGTGGTGGAATCTTAAATAATATCACTTATAGCTATGGCCTCCATACTTCTTATTGTATTTATACGGCCGAAGCTACTGCTATCGTATATGCCCTCCAATTTTTAACAACTAGCTCATATTGTAAATTTTGCATATATACTGATAGTATGAGTGTTCTAAAACAGTTGAGTAATTTTAATGGTGATTGTCACCCTGTTGTAACTACTATATTACACCAACTGCATACATTATACAACAGAGGGTTTGATGTGATATTTTGCTGGATTCCGAGTCATGTGGGAATTGTTGGGAATAAAATAGCGGACACAGTAGCAAAATCGGCTTCTATTATTCGTGATCCCAAAGTTACCCTTACAGATATTAAAAAGGCTGTCAAAAAACATATCTTCGCATTGTGGCAAGAGACTTGGAATTCACAAGTTAACAATAAGTTGCACCTCATAACATCATCCATTAAATCTTTTCCTGTTTCAAAAGTACGGAATTTAGATGTCAAATTGACTCGTCTCAGGATCGGTCACACGTGATTTACTCACAAACACTTACTTTTCAACGAACATCCACTACGTTGTATAAAATGTAATGTTGCATATTCCATTTATCATATTTTAATCGAATGTCCTGATTTTAAAGACTATTGTTCATTGTTTTTTAGCTCTTTACCTTTAAATTTAGAAAATTTAATTGGTATAAACCCAAATCCTAATATATTTTCCTTTTTACGTGTCGTAGGTTTTTTAAACAAAATATAATTTTATCTTATGAAAATTTAGATTTGATTTTAACAACTCTTACATTTTACCAGTGATTTTAATAAACAAATAAAATTATACTAAATCCAATGTCTGGCGCAGCTTGTCTGTAATCGGACCTTGTGCCATTAAACCCCACAAATCAAATCAAATTCATCAGAGATATTTTGAAAAAATCCCTAGCATAATTTTATACAATAATTCTGAGAATTAGTTTATATATTTGATTTTATCAAAAAATTCAAATAAATTTTTCTTTATGAAGATGCTTTTTGTTCCTGTGAATGATTAGCTGAAAGACCAAATTTAATTTGAATATTATTTGCTTTTTAATTAAATTTAAGACTATGTAATTTCTGCATAATTAAATAACAGAAATAGAAACATTGCTGTACTAAAATGAATTTGATTTATCAGAATTTAGGCAAATTAAAATTGTTCTGATGAACAAGTTTTCTTATTGGAAGAGGTGGGACTTCATATAGTTCATAGTTAGGTTTATAGAATTAATTTTAGTTAGGTTAGTAATATTTAGTTAGTTAGGTTAGTAATATAGGTTTAGATTTCATATTATAGATTTAGTGTAGCATTAGAAAAAGTGAACCTGCTTCTTCCAAAAGTAAATTTGTTCTTAAATAAATGATCAAATTGAAATATTTTATATTAGCTGCAGAAATATAAAATATTTTAATCTTTTTGGTTTGTTAAATTTACTGCCGAAATTAAATGTAAGCAAAGTATCTTTTAGGCAATATTGGATTATCATAGCTACAAACTCATCAGAGATACTTTGAAATGACTGTTATCCTTTTCTAACGCATTTATACTGTTAGGATTATCACAAGCTACAATCTCAACATGAGAATGATTGGTCTTTCAATGAAGTGACTATCTAGAAAAGTTTTTTCTATGCTCTTGTATTGCTTAACTTCATATAAATGAATTGTGACTGAGGAATGACAAACTCGGGTACCAGGTCTCTTTTTTGCCTTTCCGTTTGTCCTTAAGAAGATGCCCTCTCTGACTTCTGATAATAAATGTCGGCAAATGAATATTTACATATTATAAGAACATATGTCATTTTTAAAGCAATATTTTTAGTAGGCAATTAGTAAGATGTTCTTGATTGTACTTCCTTTAGGTTAAGGTTTCCTCCTGAAAAATAATTTTTCCTGTAATATTTAACAATTACATTCACTATATGTATCCATTAATAAAACCACCTAATAGGAACAAACACAGAAGTATAGAATTTTCAGTATATAAAATTATTTACTTACCAGGATCACCAAGCAATATTAATCATTTGAAGTGATTACTTCTCTCGACAGTACGAAAACCAATCTGTGAGTGTCTGTGATGAGATGGAAGTTAACTTTTTTTCTAAACTCTTTAGCTCTATGAATCGCACACCAAGAATTTGTGGATGTGAACATGTAACTAATTTTGGATTTTAATACAAATTGAAAAATATTAGCTGTCGCTCTTGCTGTGTGCTTGCAGTTTCCTGTATTGTTATGCTGACATACCTGAATCCAATCTCGGATTATGGGTAGTTCTGCACTCACACTGCGTCTCCATAGTAGCAAGAAGCAAATGCAAGAGAAAAATTAAGAAAGTAATATAATTATAATAATTTAATATAGAGATTTATAATTATAATTTAATATAGAGATAATTAAAGAGTCAAATAAAATAAATATTTTTATGAAATTTAAAAATAAAATTAAAATTGTCTAATTAATGCGAAAACTTGAAAACAAAGTGCTTAACATCATATATTGTTTCAAATAGCAAGGAGCAATTAACAAATGCAATCGGAATACATTAGCAATACATCGAAGCACCCCCAAACTTCCACGCGATGATCGCCATGATGATATATTTAACCGGACAGAATATCATTTGACTATGACGTTTAAAGTACCATCCCTCCCGTGATATCTCAGGCAACCATGTCTGAGTCATTATCGCTCTTAGCAATCAAACTTGGCAAGAATCTTAGATATTTCCGTGCCTACACCCGTCTAAGAATATCTACAAAGATTTATTTCTATTTTTAGTGCATAAGATGTGCAAAAATTTATCTAACCACTTTTTAGCGATATACATAAATCACTTGGCGAAATGTGTAATTTTTAATTTTCAATTCATCAGTTTTTGATTTAATTCAAATTTCTTGTATAGTTTTATTGCTTGCCAAGCTTGATTGCTAAGTGCATGTTTTGAAAATCAGGAATAATTACTTAAAAAAAAATTCATATAATTGATTGCTTCCAAAACTGGGAATCATTAATTACTTAATTTCTGAAATTTCTTGGTTAAAATAAATCATTAAATGTATATCTTTGACTATTTGTAAAGTACTATGGGTATATTGAAATTCATTTCTATCATCCATAAAATTCAATGCCAACATTCTTTGTCCATCTTTAGTTGTCATAGCAAATTGGTTAAATTTATATTTGAAAAGAATTCTATTATTGAATACGATAAGGTTATTAATTGCATGCTTATAAAATATAAATTTCTATTAATATATGGCATCTATAGGATACTTCAAGAATAACGATGCATTTTTTTTTTTTTGCAGTTGGGAATGCAGAAGCAGTATAATTTTAATGTGATTTTTTAGATATTAGTAAAGTTGATTAAAGAATCCTTTAGAATTCTAAATCAATCGAATCAAACGTCTAGATAATGAAATCAATAAATACAAAATGTCACTTTCAATGATGTAGAAAGTATAGGATATATTTATTAAACTAATTCAGTAATAAATCTCCACTACATTAATGTTTCCATATGCATTATATATTCAGTCGGGTATCATATATCTTCCTTAAGAGGCATTGTGTTATGGAAGGATATATTCAAAGTAAATTTAAGTCTCGCAGATAGGCATCTTACACACTGATACACTGTGCGACCCTAATGATGTGTTAATGTAGAAAATTCTCAAATATGGATCTTATTTTCAGACATTGTTTTTTAATCATCATTGACTGTACATAATAAAGGACCAGTATAAAAGTAAATAATAATTTTGATAGTAATTGTTAATAAATCATTTTTAAGATAATGTATTAAAATTTGCATAAATTTTAGATGTTAGTTTAAATTATAACAAACCAATTCTTTCAATTATTGCAAACCCTCGCTCGTTGTCCAAAAATTTGTATTAATTTGATTTCTCTAGCTTTGGTGACAGTTCAGTTTAGACAATATGAGTTACCCCTATTTGATAATAAAAATTGAGCTGCTGGAAATATTGAAATCTCTTTTTGCAAGTTTTTCGAAAAGCATGGTTTTCAGATAAATTTTTTTATTCACTTCACAATACACACCAGCATGTCTCACATTCTACTTTACTCCTATTCAGCAATTAGGATTTTAATCCAATTGTGTGTGCTAACTTGAACTGTATGCATACTTTGCTGTACTTAAAATCTCATGAATTTTAAATATAGCATAAATTTAAAATAATTTAAGGGTACCACATACAATACATAGTTAATTATGATGAATGTGTAATCGACCAATAAGAAGTTAAAAATATGAAACTATTTGTTTGATTTCATTGAATACTTGTTCTAAAATATATGTGTGAGAATAAGTTGCTTTGAATGTGCATTTCTAATAACTTAAAATTAA